>JAHZMV010006290.1:0-11117 GCA_027743765.1 Coecobrya sp. COE2
TGACATCCGAATTCGGCCGATTCGGCTATCTTGCATCCGAATTCGGCTAGAAAAATTCGGCCAACTTGCATCCGAATTCGGCTCATTCGGCTATCTTGCAGCTCCCGTTATTTAATACTACAAAATAAGAAACAATCAGTCATCATTGAATTATTAACAATGAATACGTACAAAACAGATATTTTATGAACATGTATGTAATATTAATTCAAACTACACACTATAAAAGGTAAACAGATGCCTTAATTTATGTCTTTACATACCGAACACACAATTATGTCTACATACTTACAAAAAGTTTTCTTAGATTATCAGAACAATATATTATTTGAGCTCATAATTGCATTTGCTTAAATATGTTAACCTTTTTTTACTTTACAAACTAGCACAAAACATAAATCCGTACTCCTAAATCTTTCTCTAGGTCGGAAACAAGTCATAATAAGATTTGAAGTTCTTTTTTACAAATTCATTCATTCCAGTTACCCATTTCATCGTTCCAGATTGTGTTCGTTCATTATAGTTAATATCCGCTTCTGTAATTCTTTCCCTTCTGCAAACACAAAGTATTTAGGTATGTAATCAGAAGTCTATTCTATTTCTGAATGATTGGAAATATATAAAAAAAGGCTTTATAAAACTTACCTGGGGTGTCTACCAAACTTTGAATATCAGATCGATGTTCCTGAATAACATTACTTGTTCTATTCAAGAATGCATTCTGTCGTTTTCGTCGTTCTTGAAGAAATCTGACTAAATCAATGTATTCACTGTCCTTCAAGGTTTCTTCTTGCAATAGTTTGTTCAATAAAACTTTCTTGGCGTCCGGTACAACCCCGATTTCTTTTTGCTTTAGTTCATTATACTTATTCATAATTACATTATAAGCCATGGCCAGCGGCACGTTTTTATGATCTATAAACATAGAAAAAGATAAAGTTAATGACTTGTTCAGTATGTTTGTTATTTATGGTGTCAAAACCAATGTTATTGAAACAGTTGAAGCTAACAGTAAATTCGATCATAATATTATTATCTTACATTGCGGTTTAATATGTCCTCTAAACTGATAAAAGTTTACGGTTCGAGCTTGCTCATCCTCAACATCAATCACAACAGCAAAGATCGTTCCTAGTTTGGCAATAGGCTTTAAAAATTCCTGTACCTTGGCGTCTCCTTTCGGAAACATAATATCCGCTTGAAGACCTTTCTTTTTCAGTTCTCGTTCAATCATTTCTGCGTATTGTCTAGTTTCATTGTAAAAACAAAATACACGTATTTCACGATTAGTTAGGCACTTCAGCGTATAATATAATATCTTTCATGCAGATCCAACAATCATTTTAATTCCATAAAATAAATAAATCGAAGAAAAAAACATAAAATGTACTAACTGCTGTGATCTGCTGAGGACAACAATTTCACAATCATTTGCAAACGATTTCCCTCGACCACTTGCAGATGGGGCGGCATCAGAGTTAGTACCACTATCAAATCCTGAACCGGATCCTGGATCAACATCCATTCCTGCTCCTCCTCCTCTCGGGTACTCCGGTAAATTTCCTGATCCAAGTCTTGGAGATACTTGTGGCATGGCTCCACCACGTCCTCCTCCTCCTGCTCCCCCTCCTGCATATCCTCTACCGTAACCACCACCACGAGGTCCTGAGTCGGGGTCAAGGTGTCCTGCTGGAGGTCTGAAATATAAACATTGAGTTATTGAGTAAAACGTTACAAAATAAACATCTAATTGCAAGTGATAACCTTTATATAGAGCTAATCGAATCAGAAATCCATTAAAGAAAAACTTACCCTCTCATAACAGGAGGATTTTGGTCATAATCGGAATGTGACATGTACCCACCCGGACCTCCCTGCATATTATGTCGAAGTGGTGGTGGCGCACCACCTTGCTGGTTATAATATCCTGGATTACCACCCGGTTGTACATAACCTCTACCCATCGGAGGCCCTCTGTACGGGTGGTTGGGGTATGACATCTTTTGTTCAACAGCGTTTCACGTGGACGGACTAATCTAAAAACCAAATAAATAAAATAGAACAGAGTTAATGAACATTTATGACAACAAACATTAGCACAACCAACATATTATAATATATCCCATCACACTCACTACTTTCACACAGCACTCATTAACGTTTTAAAATATCAGCTCATCGTATAAAAATGCACTCTTTTAGATCCAGATTTAAGTTTTAAAGCACCGCACTGCAGAGGTACGAACTTACTTATAGCTTGCTCAGCGCAGATGTATTCGTTGATTAGTATTTTGGATGACTGAGTAGCTAGTTACAAATCCCACCTTTGAACACGTGTAAAGCTCCTACACTAATTAACTAGGCTAATTAACAAATTCTGAAAAAGAATCAGTAAGTTTTGTAATGCAAGCACACTTGATCACACAGCTGCATACTATTTTGCTCTTTTAGTTTGTTTTGCTCGAGAGAATGGGTTTTACGCGACAGCCGTCAGACCGAGCGAGCGGCAGAGCATCTACTCCAGTCTAGTCTCAAGATACCAACCTATGCAACCTGCGGCTATGTACAAGCAGCGCAGCGGAAGCTACCTGGCTTTAATGATTAGTTAACAGAAAATTTTGTCTCATCTGAAGGTATTTTCCAATGTCTAGTAATTAGCTTTCATATTAGCATATTTGCATTTGCATTATAGATTGACCTGCAGAAAATGCAAACGGCAAATCCTATCGAAGCTGCCGACTACCGACAAATAATGTCGTTACTCTCCTCTGTGCCATGTGAAAATGGTTCAGATCTGCAGATTTGTAGCATAGGCCGCAGAGGACGCCTGCCACCTGGAACGAATCTTTAAAGAAGCTGACGGGAAACGCTAGCTGTATTTTCTTCATTTTTCCGGATTATAACAAGCACAAACGAGTGCCACTGATAAGAGAAAGTGGAGTAGATGAAAAAGGCGAATAGCCAAATAACATAAATCAAAGAACTATTTTGGAGAAGTCATACT
Organism: Coecobrya sp. COE2; assembly: GCA_027743765.1. Lineage (NCBI taxonomy): Eukaryota > Metazoa > Arthropoda > Collembola > Entomobryomorpha > Entomobryidae > Coecobrya > Coecobrya sp. COE2. The sequence continues at coordinate 3,005 of JAHZMV010006290.1, forward strand.
TACAATGCAATACAAACTAGGTATTACAATTAAGTTTTTAATTGTACCTATAATATCTAATAAAATACTACGCGAAACGCCCTATTCGACATGTGTGATGCGTAGTGTAGCGTGTACATGGTGTGTTTAGTTTCAGTATTAAATAAACATTCAGTCAATCATTATATCTCATGCATTATGCATAGCATTGTACTTGCGAATTTGATAGCATGCATGTTTGTTCGTATCTGTAAATTGCGGGATTCTAACTGATGTGCATAAATTTCAGGGTTCCATAAGTCCCCCCTTCGTCTTTTATCTTTATAAGCCAGGGTTAACCCGACGCTAATAATTATCCAATTTATGTTATGTAGGAATTCATTCTAGTTTTATAGTAACTTCTAGTAGCTATTATCCTGTGGTGGCAATATACATACTTATCCTGAATACCTAAGTATGTACACAGTTTTAGGCATACGTATCAGCAATGCTTGCAAAAAGTCTAAATTGCAATGTCTTTATTGACGTCATAAAGTAAGGTTTATTTTAGCTACAACATGGAGATTCCTTGATATCTAAACTAACAATAAAAATAATACGTACAAACATTTTTACCATGTGTGCATTAATGCATTTTGCAAAAAAATGAATGATTGATGCGTATATTGTAAAGCACCCCACATAATAAAAACATCTTAATAACTCAATAAACTAATTCATGCAACCTGCATAATAAACGTCTGGAAACAATGTATAAAAGGAAGATCCTGCAATTCTGCAAACCCATTCAATGTACTGAGCATACAGTCAAAACAAGTTTTTATAATATTCCAAGCCCAAACAGGAATTCCATTCCATAATTCCATGTGCTTCTAGACTTGCCATTTATTTGCATTTTATTGGTTCCGTCCGTATTTGGCTTGTGCTATTAGCACAAACAAAGGATTACAGCGAGTTGAGTGTATTGTACAAAAAGTAAATTTCAATCTGATAATATTTTGTAACAGGAAACAAGAACCCTAAGTAATTATTTTCTTTTCATACACAAATTTTTAACAATGCAATTTTTTATAATTTTATAGCGGTACGTATTTACACAGGTTCTTCCAAATAACCAGCGAAGACCACTATCAAACAATCATGATGAGTAGGACTGTACGATTTTATCCCATGTATTTGATTCTAATCACGATCTCCGTTTTAATTTCATCATCCTCCTCCTCGAATTACAAGAATAATGAAAGGAGACATTCAGAGGATGTGATTATAACTGCTCTTGAAAATGAATCCATTCCATCATTTTCTTCGCCTACTATATTTACACAAGCTGAAGAGGGATCTACAAATGTCCCCATTCGAGGTTGTGATTCCGCACAACAACGCAAATATGCAGATCTGACAACAGTCTACCTGAATCCACCTTGCGAACAAGCGTATCAAGGCTATTGCGGAATTCGTCGTAATCAAAATTACACACTGGTGACTAAATTCCTACCGAAAGTTCCAACCAAAAGCATGTCAGTGCAGGTTAATACTATTGACCCTACCTTCGGATGGGAAACTCAACTTTGGCCAGTACGTAGATTCATTTTCATTGATGCTACATTCCGATTTTCGCTTGATGCTTGTTTGATTATTCTATATGTACGAGATTTGTGTCATACATTCTGGATTTTATGAAAGTTTTGCATACAAATAATCAAATAATACAAAATCAAATTTTAAGCTTGAGCACACGAAACGTAAGTGCAAAGCTCACAAAGAAAAATGTACACTGGTGGTGGTGGTGTGGTGACACGTCTCCAGTTTCATCACAAAGACAGGAATGTTGATGATGACCCTTGAATTCATAATAATTCGGTGCTAGCTTGTATTGATATTTGATGTTACTTTTTTTCATTTCGTTTCATTAGGAATTCAGTGTGTGCTCAACCGAGTTCAATATTACGTGCCCTCAAAATCCAAACAGTCTTGTACAAGCCGTTCTTCATGACTCGGTGCCGGAAGGAGTCCCAGCAATGAGAGCCCTTGTTCGTGTAAGATTATTCGGAATGGATGAAAACAACATCAAAAGGCTGTATATTTGTAGGCAAATCAACCTTCAAGTTTACTAAGATTCGCAGCGGCGAAACCACAATTCAGCGAGTCCACAATATGTCCGCACATACAGACAGAGATTAGATATCTATGTAAATGCATGTAATTCGCAACGGCAAGTGGTGAATTCAAAGCGTCTAATATTCATTATTTAATATTTGAAGAGTATATTTATTGTACGTTGTTGCTGATTTTAATGTTGTGGCAGATTTTCTCTAGTATTATTGTGCAAAGTTGAGTAAATATTGAAATCTACAACAAAGATTTTCCAGTCATAAAAGAGATTGTGGTTTTCTTTGATGTAACAAGACAGGACACACTGTTTGTCCAACCAAGCAACCCAATGACATGACGGGTCCTTAGCTTTACTTCCTTTTGTTGTAATATGATATGGGATAAAACTTTCATCTTTCATTCTGGAAGCATCTACTAAATGTTCATTTTCCATAGATTTCAAATGGGATTTATGGCAAAAAAAGCAAATTATGGTGTTCATGTACCTATTTACTAATAGCATCCACATAATTTATCTTTTCATTCACTCAAGTTTAAATAGCATCTTTTGCAATGTTTATATAAATATAAATATAAATGTTATGTTCATTTGAAATGTTTTGTAAAATATTTAATGTCACTTTCTACATTTTTCTACATGCAACACGGCCATCATAAAACAGTTTCCAGTCTTGCTTTTAATCTTCCCATTTAAAACATATGCATAATATGTATCAAGAGGAAAGACAACGAATATTTATGGATGATTTGAAATTATGTTCACTCAACATTCGTAGGCGTATTGTAATTTGTAGAAAGCCGCAATTGATATGTACATATCCAATATGTATTATCTATATGAATTTTTAATTTCGGCTTATAGTCAGCTTTCTATTCAACCAAACAGAGGAATCATTTTGCAAAAAAAGTAAACACTAATAATACTCATGTAAATCATATTGGGCGTGTTTGCATTTGTATTAAAGTAGATTTAATCAGACAAATGGAAAATTACACCAAAAAGAGAAGAATGTCATATCAAATATGGGAAGAGCTGTCATCAAAAGCTAAAAGGAAGATGGGAAAAAATTCCCTTTACTATACTGCGGCAATATCGATCAAGAGAAAAATTTAGGGTTCGTGAAACTTGGTATTTCCGCCCTGTCATTTCTATGTTTGACTATTTCAAATTAACAAGTTGAAAGAAAGCAAATGAAAAATAAAACATTGGCCAGCAAACAGATAAACCAATATATTTTTGACGTAACCAGAATTTTCCTCCCTATTTTTTGAATAGATCATTATTCATAGACAATCGGTTTTAAGCCTGACATCGATATCAATCTGGTTTAGAGTTCGTTTTACATCAGTATCTGTCCGCCATTTAGGATGAGGTGATGTTTCCATAATTTCCAAATCCTCTATATGAATAAATTTCTCCATCTACTAACCTTTAATAGAAAACTTGGCATAAATAGCCATTGCTGTTGTATGTACTTATTCTTGTGTATAGTAATATTGTACAGGGGTAGTATGAAATTTGACGTTCACTTGTATTATTAATGGAAAACGAAAACCAAAAATGTAACAACAAGACCAAGTGAAAGCTAATCTTTCATAAGTTGAAGTGTGAGAAATGGAAGAAGGAAATTTACTCCCTGGTACGCATGGTGTTTCGTGGCTAAAGAAAAACCCCACGATTACCGTTGAACCACATGATAAGTCCACCGCCACAGTTGTTCCAGCTCCTCCTGTCATATCTTCTGTTACCTCCAGTGAGAATTTCTTGAAGATTATTCTGGATCTAGGGTACTATGCGGGGGTCGTTCCATACCACATCAAATATGACAAAACTCTACGAGATTTTGTGATTCATCGGAACAGACTTCAAATGGTGAGTGATCTAACATTTCGGTATTGTATGTCTATTCTCTATTCTATGCACAATTTCAATTGGTCTCTGAGTTCAAATGAACAGGATTACGTAAATAAGTCAGGAATGAAAATCGACATTTGCACAATGGTTTAGGTTGGTTAAATTTTTCATTTTGACTGGCAAACAAAAGAGAAATGATTTTATCTCCACATACTAATTATCCTGTTCTCTGCCCCCGATCTAGGTTTACAGTATTTTTATTCGAATAGTAACGCTTGTGTGTCAAATCAACCATATCTTGATTCTACAAATTGACACCGTGGGCCAAGATCCTACCCTTTATTTCCAGCTATTTCGAAGGGTTACATTTCTTATTACATTCACAGCATGGTTCAAATGCTCTTGGAGTAAATCAGAGGAGCTCAGGATATTTGCGGCGTCTACTTGTAAGGCTTTACCAGGAAATTATCATAAGGTTGGTTCAGTCCAGTTACGGAACACTTTTGTAATGCTTTCATGTTGGCACGGTTGAAAAGAAAATGGTAACTCGAAAGAATATGAGTGCTGACCGAATTTCTTGATTAAATACAATAGTGAAATCTTACAGAGTAACGAGGAATCCCTGCCACGATATTATACATTCTTAATTAAGAATCTAAAAAATATATGTTTTCAAAGTTTATAGAGTTCCGACTTTTATTCTTAATCACATTTTCTAGCTTGCAAGGACGTTGATTACAGTATGTTGTTTGAGCTATGCTTTTGTTGGTACAATCGGAGCCGTTTTCATTGTGGAAGGCAAGACATATTGGGATCCACAAGTTTTAATCAACGCGTACTTGAATCGAACAAAAGTTACCTTTCGTTTGCTTAACGCTCCGCCAGGAAATCAAATAATGACTACCAATGGAATTCATGGTCGGTTTGACGAAAGTATAATTGTTACGCAAGATGCTACACTAATTGTGATTCAGTTTTTTATGGATTTCTGCCATGATGCAAATGCATGGATTCTGTATATGTTCATGATATCAACTGCAATTGTGACTTGGTTGCATACAAAATCTTTCAAGGATGATATTATAAATTCATTTTCGGAGAAAACTGGTCCAACAATCGTTTACCATAAATATACACTTTTAAAGGAAATGTTCAACAATGTGAGGTCAATATACGGATTGACGTTGCTAGTTTGGATTTGCTACATTGTTCCCTACACATCACTTAAAATTAGTGCGGTTGCATCTGACCCAGACTGGTTTCTTGTCGTTTTTAATTTGACTTATTTTTTAAACACTTTTATTTTTCTGGTTCTTTCTGCAGATGCTTGTGCAAAGGTGTGCTTATGGTTTAAATTGTAGCCAATTAAAATTGCTTTGAATCATAAATATTGAATTCTATGCATCCAAGACATCTATACATTACCGAGGGACACTCTTATTTTTCTTTGCAGATTGGATACATGAGTGAATGGTTAATCCGAGATGAAGTAATGATGCATTTTGATTGCAAAAAGCATAATGCCCTCTTGATGGAGTTGTGGAATGCCCCTGTCGCAATTCGTTCTTACAATGGAATATTTGCTATAACATATCATTTTATAGGAAACGTAAGTACCTCTCAAACTGAAACACCACAATCATAGTCATGTTAATGCTTATCTCTACAAAAGAAATGTTGACAACATGTCACACTAGAACATACTATGCATATACGCACTATAAGATTTTATTTAATTAAGTAGCTATGAATGTAGTGATTTAGCAATTTCTAAAACTTTCTCTGTGAGAATAACGAACTTTTAACATAATGTAAACTTCTTTCTCTTTTTGCATGACTGTTGTAGATATTCACTTTGATGACTTCGTTCTTCATTATCATTACCCAATTTAAAATGTCAAACTCTGATTCTCTTTTACCTAAAGTGTAAATGTGCAGGCAAGAAAATGTGAGAATGAATGAGCATTAAACAACACTCTCTTTAGCCGTGAAAACGATGGATTTCGATTTCAAGCTGTTATACAATAAAATATCAACATTGCAACTGAGATGAATTCAAGATAAAGATACATATGTAACGTAACTGACTCATTCTTATTCTGTTTACTCCAATTTTATGTAACTCTGAATTTAAATTGTGACTTGTGAGTAAACTGCAACCACGATAATAAATCAAGAAGATAAGTACATTTTTATTTTACCTGTATGTTGTACATAAGACATATATATTCCAACTACTAGGCGGCTGTAATACAGCCGCTGTATTCAATTTGAGTTTTAATGAATGAAGAGTATAACTTTTCGTCGGAAGTTATAAAGATCGGGAATGAAGATAAAAAATATTTTTATTTATTCCATCAAAACATTAGTGCCTGGAGAACGTTGAAATCCTATGCAGGGAAACGGCAAGCCATTTAAACATACGAAAAAAAACGAAAAAAACACAAGGTACCCATGTGAAATATTCTAGACATGCATGCATACCTGAGAAAGGTGTTCATTCTGTAAATGTCAAATAAAATATGCACTAAAACACAAGCGCCCGTAAAAGCATAAGTTTTACATTAACTATCAGGTTTTATTAGAGGATTACTTGAAATATAAAAGGCGTTTAAATGTAAGAACAATAATTGAATGTAAAATTGCTAAACTGCCGTACATGCCACCTACGCATGTTTAATTCCTAATTAGCTATTAAATTCCTCGCAGTAAGTAGCTGATCCATTCCGTTGATCTTAAACATTTTATGCAAGTAGTTAAACCTTCAAAGGATACGCTTGCTTGCAGTAAGCAGCTTACTCAGGAATAAAAAGTTTGCTTGCGCTATTTTCAAGAGAACATGTACATTTTGTATACATTGAGAGAGGCAAAATGTATAAAACGCATGAAAAGTTTGCAGAAAAGTAATCCCTCAACGTCTAACCTGCTGGAACTTCAAAATTGGAATCCTATTTACGGGATTCATCCAACCATTTACCGATGTAACTCATTTCTAAACTTTCATGTTTTCAGCCTCTCTGACACGTAGGATGTAGTGGATTCCTTCGAAGAGTTATAAGGTGTTTTTACGGATATTATTCGGATGTAAGATCTGCTGCACTCACGACTGATCAAGAACAAAAGAAAATACAATATTATAAAGTATTTTCAGCTTATAATTTCACCTAATCGTTTTTTGACCAACAGTAGAACTGTGGTGTTAGTTCTACGTGTAGACAGAAGGTAAATCTTCGTTCAGAGAAGTTCACAAAAATAAAGTGGCAAAGACATTCCAATGACAGTTCATTATCCATCAACGGTATATCCAACGGGTGTACATGTGCAAATTCTAAAGTATTTTTTGACAAACCATTATGTGTACATATATAATAGAGGGTAGGGTGAATATTATTGCATATTATTTAAATTTCTTTATTATTATTATACTAGCAATGTCCCCACCGCAGTTAATGCAGGAAATAGCTCTTTAGTATATTATTCAACCGTTCTCCTTTCTTTATAATGGTGGTGCCAAAAAAAGTTATGATGGATTTTGCAAGGAAGACAACTGTTTTGAAAAATTACTTAACTTTACTGACTAAAATTACTTCCAAGGAGGAATGCAACACTGTCTTGCAAGAATCTTTAAAGAGCCGTCAACAACACAAGTTAATTTCCTACACTTTTGGAGCTATAAATTTGTGGAAAGTGGTTATCGCATCATTTCGAGTAAACAATTTCACATGAAATGTAAAATATGACTAAGTCGGTTAGTTTATCAAGCTTGATTGTAAAGTGCTAATCAGAGAAATAAATCTCGAGAGAAACCCAATTAAGAATTTATTACCCGTACGCGGTATTCGAAAGAGAAAAATTGCGAAGACTTATTGGGCATTAAATTGTAATGTCGTAAATCAATATATTGTTATTGCTCGTTCAGCCGCCTTCCAACAATTGGATGGCGCTTTGTTTTCCTACTTGACATTTTACGATAAGTCTTTAAACAGTGTCACGACGATGGTATGCTTTGCACAATGCATTGCACACTGTGCATAGTGCATGCATTTGCCCTTATTTTTTAGTTTTGTTGTATGTATGTTGGATGTAAAGTGCCATACTGATAGTCGGTGCACTAACCCCGCTGAAACTTTTCATCTCCGATTTCGCTAAAAATTTGCAGGATAATAC
>JAHZMV010006291.1:0-10632 GCA_027743765.1 Coecobrya sp. COE2
AAGATTAAATGTTTTCAATAAACGAAATCGAAATGTGGTGTAGCTGTATTTTGAAATACTCTAGATTCCCGGCGATTTCGACGGGATACATGTCTAGTTTTATAACAAATACATACCGAGATCTTGACAAGACCCCAGTAGTCTAGCAAACAACATAATATTATGTATCTGGCTTGCATGCACCATGCACCCATAAACATGATCACATCTATTGTATGTATTGTACTTAACTAATGTAAAAAATGTTTCAGCAGTAGATGGTACCGAAGTGTTGCTAATTAATATTCCTAAGCCAATCTCTTGTTTTTTTGGTCCATATTTAGTCATCAGCAGCAGAGGAGCTGCATTGAAGCGTGGAGTATACTCACTCATCATCTCATCAGCACACTCGCAATCAGTACGCGAGTACGTCGCTGTCAATTCAACTAGAAGATAAAGCAGTTCTCAACGGCTAAAAGATCAAGTGCACCAAAAGAGCCTTCCAACAACTGCAAAACTTTTTTAAGGAGATTGATCTTAGCCGAGAAGCTAAAAAGCTCCCTGCCCTCTTATGCTACAAATACAGAGCAAAACCACGCTAGTAAGCTCAAAATAGTGAGCCTTGCAGTAAATTCTCCTATAAAACAAGTGATATCATTTATGACTTTCCATCGAAGTTCATTTTTCTAGCAAATTCATTATTGCACACCAACCACTTTATATTCATTTATAATTTTCCTCCCAATGCTTATGCCTCCAACAGCAAACTGCTGTTGCACGACTGTCTTTTGCCAATTTACCTAATAATATATTCCTTCGTAATCTTCGTACGTATCCCATGCACTTGCTTGCCAGTCATCATCATCGTTGGAATAAAAATTAAATGCTCTTTGAAGATCTAGTGCTGCTATATGCGAGTGAGTGCTTTTGCTTGCTCATTATTAGAAGCAAAACGAGAGAGAATTTAAGTGCGATGAGAAGATAGGATTACTGGTTGGTTGCTCATAATATCCCTTCTATCTACTAGAACCACTAAACGTACAACAGAGAGGAGTTTCGATTGTTTATCCTTTCTGTGTGTATTTTGACTGTGAGACCAAGATCTGCCAACTGGTGTGCTGTGCGCTGGTGTAGAGTAGAGAAAGAGATTTCAGACAACAGCAGTCGAGCCCAGGACTTGGATCCAAGACGAGTAACAGAGAGCTCTTAGATGTTTATTTGTGCAACTCGTATATCAACATTCACACAAAACCCAAGTTAGAAGTGGTCAACTCAACAGTCAAAAATCCTCACATTGATTTTTGCATGTGAACAAGTAAACCTGCTATTGTGTGTACATACGTTTCTATGCAAACCACCAGAGAGAAACATTAAGAATTTACGATGATCATCCTTACAACTATAGCGAAATAAAAACTGGATTTTTTCCTCTATAATCATAGTACCCTGTAATATAATAAGATCAAAAACGAAAAGACCAGTGAATGTTCAGACGCGATTTAGTTTATTTTTCATGTTAAAAAATCCCAACGGATTCAAAGGATCGTATAGAGAGAAGCTTACAATCAGTCAGTCTATTTTCTAAGGTCTCTGCTTAGACTGTAGGTCAATCCAAGCTACAAAATTAGCAAGAAAGGTGAATTTTATGTAAACCTACATCCAAACCCTCTCGCAAAAAAGGTATTTTTTTCGGAGAAGCATCATCATTTTGTAATGTATGAATGAATTACGGCGTAAAAAATAATATTGGATAACAGTTTTCTACATTGGGATATTTACATTTTTATACCATTTTTTCTACGGAAGCAGCACATCATTATCGTCAAGTTTTGACAGTATCTTTCAACACGGCCGTGCACGGGTGTCAATCATCGTATTATATCTGCCAATAACAGGATTATTCTATTCTGGTGAAAAGTGAAATAATTATTACTCATTTACTCATCATACTAAACCTATCTATAGATAATGTCTTCAGTTGACCAGAAGCAACACATTACTACTGACATATTGTGACGTGAAGAAACACGCAATGCAATGAGCACAAATATTTGATGAGACTTTGTAACAAAAGTATTTCTTATCATCTTTCATTTTGACATAAACGCAGTGCTGTGATCGCCACTGTTGCTGTTCTCCTCAGTGCTCATTTTACGAAACAATGCCTCTCTACAAAAGCATCTTCGTCAGTTAATACTCTACTCTAGTGGTGCGGATTTTGTGACATGTCATCGTTTCTAATGAGTTTACTGACTGATTGCTGCGCGTTACATTATTCTGCACATAAAACTACTTGGTCAACAAATGGTACACGCCACCTTATATAGGTACATTAAAACTGATTGATAGATAGAGCAATTTCGTTTTCAGGGTCGCCATTGTACTGATATAATTGCTCAATTTCCTCATAGAAGGAAAAAGGAAAACCACATTTGACAAAGTGGGGATAAAGATCTTTTAATTTCTTGGGGAATAGTATAAAAAGTGATCAACTTGCTGTATCAAATTCCACAAAAAATTGTAATGACTGACCGATGATAATATTCTGTGTTTTTGGCAGTTTATATCATGTTGCGTGGTGGGCTCACCTGCCAAAGAATTATCAGTGAAAACAAAACAATGCAGAAATTATAACTAATTGTTTTTCCCTTTTCTCTATATCATCACCAGTGACCTAGAAATCTTAGCACGAATACAGTGAAGAAAAAAATATTACCAGGCATATCACTTTTTTACGGCAGCATTGCATTGTCAAGTGTGCTTTTGCATTCGTTCACGCTGCCAGAGACTCTCACTCAGTGATAATACCTATCCTACAACAACAGGTTTTTCTATTGGGTGACTATTATCGCCGATGATGATCCTTTTGACTAGTTTTATCCAATCGCCAAGAAGTTGATTGTTGTGATTGAAGAGTGGATAGTACTACTAATCCAATTTTTATCAAAAATATTCATCTTGATTAATGCTTATAGGTAATAATAATACCAGAGAGTATACGCTGAAAACTTTACTACGAGTGGTAGTGATTGTGAACATTTTCTGTGTTTGTGCCATTGTGAAAAAAGGATATGAACCATGGGGAATTGTTTAAGTGGAAATACCAATCGACCTTCGGGGGATTCTGGGGGCAGGGCAAACGGACAATTGGAAACTTCAGTGAACGTGGTTGGAGTGTCAAACGCAGTAGGACTTCATGGGGGACTCAGTGAAACGACAGTTGGACCAGATCAGTTAAATCATCCTGGAAACACCCACCTTCAGCATGTTCACCACAGAACTGCCAATGCCTTACCTCCGCCACCCGATGTAGATAATAATTCTCAAGTAAGTTTACCATGCATCATGCTATCCTTACGGTATGAAATAATAATAATGTTGCAATATGCATCAAACGTGACATTCGCACTTCTACTTGCCTGGCTGACTAGATATCAGTAGTAGTGATGATAGTAGTGAAAACATTTTTGCTGATAAAAAATGAACCTATCGAGAGGAAAGACGATAAAACGGCAATTTATAGTGATTGTACAGACAGAAGGACTACACTCTACAGAGACTGCATTAGTTAGATTATTACAGTATAGAGGAATTTTAATTTGAAAGAAATTTATTGCTACCCCAGCTCCATCACATCCTCATTAACTCCACGTGCGTGTCACTACACTATACATAATAATATATAGTCATACATGATACCTAAATGTTCGTGTGTAAATATTTGGTTGTTAGCGTGTAGTAAGGTAAGAAGGCAAACGAGGAAATCTGAGGAAAGAAACATTTGTAATGGATTAAACTTATAACTTACAATTCAAGAAGATGAGACGCCGATGATATTGGGGATATAAGTATATGAGCATGGCAAGGTGATGAGTGATGACGCTGCATGTATTTCTGGGTGAAAGTTTTCCGTTTTCATGAGTCTAACAGAGCTATAATATTATTATGGTGCGAGGTGTGGAATTGAATGAATGGCGATGGTAAGCACAATCTTTTAGTAGAGCTTGATTCATTATTACCACTCACCAATATTTATTATATTATTATCTAATCTTTTCCTGTAATCTTCTATAAGATGATTGATGTGTATACATGGTTGAAACTCTAATATTCTCACACGTGGCAGGATGGCAATTTTATTTCTTCTGTGCAATTACAATACACATTTGATTTAATAAAAAATTAAATTGGTAGCTTTAACAAATTGTTATAATTCGTTTAAAGTTAACGAGGCCTACAAATATTAGTCGTTTTCAGAGAAAAATGTTTGCTCTGTAGCTTTGTAGTACTAGACTGCAGATGTTTCCGATCAATCCACTTCTGATTAACGTAATGCAAACTGCTGTCGGATTGCTCCTGTTGCAGCTTTCAAACGAATTGCGTTTCTTTTAAACAAAACTCGGCCAAAAGAAAGGGAAATGGAACCTGGGTCTTTTAAGAGCACGCACATTTTACAAATACATACAAATAAACACATGTGCATTGTCTATATTGCCTAAATTGATTGGAAATCGTCCAAAATAAAAGATCAATGATCTATATGATTTATGATACGCAAGGGATGAAGGAGTGCCAACCGCATTCAACTACATTGTTACAAGTCGACTTTGAGATACATACATACTTGAGATTGATAGAATGGCCTTTAAAAATGCTTGCAAACTACCTCAAATCTGTTCTGTGTGAATTAAAGTTGTGTCAGTTATGCACCTATACATTTCTCACAAATTCTAAACGTTAGCAAGCAAACAGATTGACGTCAACTTGGCATAATACACAAAATGATTTAAATTCAAATTCAATTCTCAGGCTTTGATAAAATAACAATTGGAACATGTCATTGTCGTTGTAATAGCTTTAAGAAAATGATTCTGACATAAGCTTACGTACTCACAGACGAACTTCTAAGGAATGGAGAAGAGTGATTATAAAGAGATTATGTTTACAACTACTTTATTTCTTAAATCCACTTTACTGTACTAAGGCACTTTCTTACTTCAATAGGGTCGTATAAAGATGAAATTGTTTCCAGAAGAAAAGAAGATGAACATAGAATATTACAGATTACCGAGTTACAAAAGTAGCATTATTCTTTGTATGTTACGTACAGTACAAAGTACAATATGAATGTTGTCTCATACCTCGTTGTCGTTGTTTTCTCACAATGGCTTCTTGTCTGGGCGCTGTGCAAAGTGTGATGTTATCCTTTCCAACAGCACACACTGTCGGTTATAAAAACAAGTGATTTGAGTACGTATTTAGGTGTTTATATCTCGTTTCTTCTATGGGCATTACAAACTGGGGGAGGGGGAATGCAGACATGGAGTGAGACTATATGGGTGTGGATTATTGTCCAGCTAAAGTAATAATTTTGTGTACATTGCTTTATATTTCTCTTTTCTTGATTCCCTTTTTTGTCTAGGTGCCAAATAACGCTGTAGTAAGTTTTCCATACTTTTTTACTTACACTTTGAGTAGGAATATTTGTACTGCATTTCTTTATATCATCCCTTAAATTCACAAACCAATTGTCTGTGAAATTGTACGTTCTTCCTTCCTGTGCGTTCCTAGAAAATAAGTTCATTCTTTTCCTTTGCCGTATTCATTTTCATTTCCCAAAGAAGAAACATTCTACGTCTATATTTCCCCCAACTAACCTTTCTTCTAATCAAAATCGTCCGGGTTTAACCACCGATGTTTCCTGAAGGTTGAATTCGTAAATGAATCAGCCTGACTTTGATAAGAGTAGGGGATCATGATAAGATGCTGTTGATTCAGAAAAGGCAATATACCTTTGTATGTTGTATACCTCTTTACATGATTCTCTGTTTTAAAAAGCATTGAACTCCCTTGTTATACCCTATCTGCTTGCACTGCAATCATAATCATTCCCCCGGCACACTGGACTTCGGTTCCTCGTTCCCATTCTCGTTTTGATATTCTAGTTGGTCCTTTTCTCATCCACGTAACGTGCAATCATGCAGTATTATATAACTACTCTTTATTCAAAGAGCCGTGCTTCATTTCTCTTTGTAAATATACGTATTACACGCATCATCTCGTACGTGATCTCACACTACAAACTCTAGCATACAGGCATACACTAACTAAATCATCATACATACAACTTGTAACTTGTGTAAGGCAGGGCATATCATTCATAGGACATGTAGCCCCCAAAAAGCCGGCTTCATGTCAAACATTCTTTTTACACAATTCAACTCAAAAGACAAGAAAGCAGGAGCTCAGCAGAAGAGCAGAACATTTCTTTTTGTAAAATAGGTAAGCATAATTTGTATTCCGGACGTGAATCTGGAAGAAGTGCAAGTAGCAAGCAAGCCGAGTTACTCCCTTTGGCTCCAAATGGTAGAAGAATTTGACGTTTTTCTGTGAAATGATGGTGGTGGTAGGGCTGGAGCTGTTTATACGCAAGACTTTTCCCGTTCCACTAGGATAAATTAGATTTACGCAAGACGCATATCCTTTTTAGTGGAAGCTCCTTAACATTAACGAGTTAGGAAACGGGAAAATAGAAGAAGGAATAATATTATACAAGGCATATTCATCTAAACTTTTCCATGATGAAGGAATACATTTTAGCCTGCCTGTTCACCTGCAAGATGTAGATAACTATGTGTTTTTGTAGGCGTAGTGTTATTTGTTATTTTCCATTGGCATTCCTTCATCCGTCCATCGTCCTGTAAAAACCCCGTAAATGTTGTGAGATACACCGTAATCCTAAACCTCACGTTTTTTATCCTCATCTTATTTTCTCCTTGTAATAAAAGCTATCTTACAGAGAAACGTATTTTCAATTTGATGCCACTGGCGATTTTTACCCTTTCACTGTCGGCTTTATCAACATTTACAGTATCTGTAGTGTAGGAAATACGAATGAAGAATGAACAGTAGTAGCGTAGCTTGTCTGCTGGGTTTGAGTGGCACAATGTAAACTAACTTTTATTTCTGGAGAAAACTAGTTTTAACCTCAACAAAGACCTCCTTTTAACGTCTCAGTAAACAGTTAGGAGGTAGTGCAACTTAAGTCATAAAACAATTAAAAATAATGGCATATAATATTATGATGATGCAAATTAAATTACCAAGTTTGCTACAATTGAAATAAATATCCTTTAGTATGCTGAAAACTGAAGACAGACTCATTTATCTGCCAAAGTGTCGCCTAAATTCCTGGTATTGTATATAATATGCGAAGCATCAAATGACATCATCAACAACGAATCACGCATCCTTATTTAATTTCATTATTTGGAAGGTCGCGTCAGTTGGTTCAGGTTGGCTGATAGGAAATACAATACTATTTTTTAATCTACCAACAGCGACTAAAGACAAATCATTTAAGGATGCAAATACATGTATATTCGAGTGTATACATATTATACACTACAACAGAGCTCAGTTAACTAGGCTAAAGATAAACATAAAAAATAAGCACTGTTTTTGTATTATTTCAGTCAGTTACATTTCAATGCACTGAACAAGTGAAAAGTCTCGGGAACTAGGCATGCACGTGTATCAAGCGTCACCATCGACAAAATCAAACCGACAGATATATGTTTCTTTTTCTTCAAAAGAAAAGTCAAAAAGTTATAAAAGCTGAGTAACGTACATTATTTGCTTTTTCTCGTATTTCCTGAAGTCACAATAACAAACAGCATCAATGAATATGTTGATGCTGTTTGATCAATAACAATAATACAAATCTATTGAAGTCATAGATGCAACACAGCTTTTATGTAGTGGGTGTCTGAGCGTGCTCAAGAGTCAAGAATCACAAATGAATAATCATGCTTTTTGATAAAAATGCTCATCCGTCTACATAGCAATGTCGACATTTTTTGCATCTATTACCTTCTTATCATCTTTGTTTACTACATTGTCTTTTAAAAGTTGAATCTGATTGCACTTGCAATTTGAAGTTAAATTGAAAATGAATGTGTTGTTGAGTACGAGAGTATATAATATGTTAGTCTTTGCATCTTACTACAAATATTTAAGCGTTACGTTTGATGGACTTTGCATGTAATTCTTCTTGAAATTATTATTATTATTAATGCTCACGAAGCAAAACAGACCAGCCAGTTCAGTTGCAGAAATAATATACATACATGCATACGTACATATATATCACATATTATAAATACTACAGGGCTGATGATGGCCACTGCTCATATTCTTTTTATTATCGTTCAAGATGGTGTATGAAGCTCAAGTTAGTTGCAGTTAAAGTTAGTTAAGTATCTTATTATTTTGACAGTATGTCGCATTCGTTCATGACGGTCTTCAAAAGCACTCAATTCAGCAAAGAAGACCATAATAACTTAAAACCAAACGCAGAGACAAAAATATGATGATTATGTAGGTAGGTAGGCACATAAACACCTACACAAAAGGACTGATAATATTATATACTTACCTTCCTTCTTTCTAACTGTCATATTATCATTTTATGCATAATGCATTTTATTCAGATTCGATTTTGGCTAACCTCAACCACAATCAGTAAAGAAAATAAAGGAAACAAGAATAATATTTTTGGCTGCTGGTGCGACTGTCTGCGTGCGCGCGTATATGTACGTCTATAATGATAAGCTATGAAGATGATGGCACGAAACATAATTTCAATTGTTAAAATTGACTCTCATGTGGATGACGAGTGGGTTATCAAGGCTAAACGACTCAACAAGTTGACATACTTACTCTAAAATTACAACAATAAGTAAAGCAGTTTAAATTAGATTTTCCCCCTTTTCCTTCCTTTTTAAAATCAGCAGTAACAGCAAGGTTCTTACAATTTTTCTTTTTCTGAACTGTCTGTTGACTGGCCATTTACTCAAGTCAGTATTCAAATTAATATTTTTTTTCAAAAAGGGAAGATATATAGGATTTTACGTTTAAAAATGCATGTTTTATAATGATGTGATGGATTAGCTGATAAAGTATATTTTAAATAGAATCAAGGAAAATGGAGCACTATCATCACTTTCTATTTCGTTAAAAAATGCAATACATTCACTTCTCACACGAAAAGAGCGAGAAGTTTATGCTCATGTTTTTTAGTTAAACGATTTTTGGCGATTGGAAGAGTTATCATTGAAAATCTTTATTGCCCGCCCCGCCCGCCGGCATCTTCTCAATCTCGAATCACCATAAAATATGATTTATTTGATTGTGAAAATCACTTCTACAATTACGCTTTCTTTTGTCAAGCCTAATTCATATCATTCTTTGCAATTTTATGTGTAGTTTTTTAAATTAAGATTAAGCAAATCAGACATTTGTCAAGATTTGAAATGCTTTTGAAAGTCGATAAGTACCTTTGAAATCTTAACTCTTTGTTGTTTACAGGTGGTACTTTGGAAAGATCAAGAGAATAGAAGCAGAGAAGAAGCTGTTACTTCCAGAAAATGAGCACGGCGCATTTTTAATCCGTGACTCAGAGTCCAGACGCAACGATTATTCATTGTCAGTAAGGGACGGGGACACCGTAAAGCACTACAGAATAAGACAACTGGATGATGGTAAGATTTTTTAAATTTCATATTTGTCAATATTCGTTTCTTTTCAGTGTGTATTCCAAAAGGAAAAGTAGCATTTCTAAAAAAAACCCGTTGAAGAGACGCACATTGGATGAAAATTATTTTCATATCCTTGTTTGTAAAGCAATTACCTATGTACCATAATGAAAAGAATTAAAAGGTATGAAGATTTAAAAATATAACAGGTAAACCAGTGTGTAGGTATGTACCGAAAGAAGTGAAAATCCTTTATTTTTAAATCATGCATTTTCTCGAAAATCATTGTGCATTGTGAAAATATTCCGTCGGATTGCTGTTATTTGTCAAAAATGGATCCTAAACCATGTGTCACATGTATACGCTACACTTTGCAGTCGTCGAGGTAACTAAGGCTGACCTTTGACCTTAAATACTTTTAATTATTGTGTTGGGATTCCTTGGTCATTAGTACATTAGTTGTTGATTGTGGAAAAAGTATGTCAAAACATTCCATTGCGTTGAGAAGTTGCGAGGAAAAACATATTTTTTCAAAAATTGCCATTTTCTTGAAAGCTGTAAGGAATTTTCAAAATATCAAAATATCAAAAATCATATGCATATGCAACACTTTGAAATCGTCAAGGTCACTAAGGTTGACCTTTGACCGAGTTGGCTCAAATTCAATAGGGTTCCTACACTTGACCCAAGGAAACGTTGTGCCAAATTTGAACATAATCGAATGGATTCTTTTCGCGTGTCATCGCGTGGACAGTTTCACAGACATTTTCTCCCATACCCACCACCTCCTGGTTTTATAATTACATAATAAACCATGCAAGTGGCAACATTAAGTAGCCTGCGATGCTCTATGGGGGTAGTGCAAAAAATTTCAAACCAAAATCGAAATCAAACCGTCTGTAACCGTCAATCAAGCAGTCATACCGTAACCTCAAATGGTAATCGTCAAGCGGTAACTTCAAATTTCAAATTAATGGCGGATCCTTTCATTTGGCAGTAAGACGAGTTGATTGATATGTCACATGCCATAATATGGGTGTCATTTGAAATTTTCGAAGTGTTAACGGTTTTTAACGGTTGCCGTTAACCTCATGCGCCCAAAATCAATAGGGTTCTT
>JAHZMV010006292.1:0-13635 GCA_027743765.1 Coecobrya sp. COE2
GTTGAAACCTTGAACTCGAATGAGACTATTTTGGTTCTTTTAAGTTTGTGGTTTTGATCCCATGTTAAATTATGTAAGGTTAAATAATAGCATGTTGACGTGGCGATAGAGGAATTTGACAGTAAATGATGTGACTTTGTGTGAACATGGTAAAGGTTAATATTTTACAATGTGTAAATATTTTAGTTACAAAAGATGTTTTAATAGACTTTATATATAATATTAAATATACTCCAAACAAGGGCTTGTGGCTTGCCAACATAGTGCTTGTGCCTTACGAATCATTAAAAAATAACGAGGTGATTGGTGAAACTATTGTCAATCGTTCGTACACAATTTTGAATAATATAAGTCTAATCAAAGGTTACTAGGCCGTTGCTGCAAAATTGAAGGCTATATTATACTGTAAAATAACCAAGTCGGTAAATCCATGAGAAACTACTTAAATATATAAAATATTTTAGAACAAACAAGGTTTCACCCGTCCGTTAAATTTCATGTTGACCCGCACTGATATTAAAGGTATATTTATATCAACACCTAGACAGACATCTATTCGTAGCTGTCACAAAATAATCAATATTCATCATCACCTTATTATGATCGTATCATATACTTTTGCAAGTTAGTATATGACACGTATTTTTAAATGACGTGATTAGTTAAGCCGGTTAATATAATTAATATTTTTGTACATATTCCATAATAAATATAAATATGCAAAATAAAAATTTGAAATTGTAAGGCTCAATTCTTCGTAACAATTTTACGAAGAGATAAGGTTTACATGAAAAATCCAACCAAAGGAACTGTTTCTCGAACTTTGCTAGTAATTTATTACGAGTCTGTTTGTAGAGGTTACAAGATTATGTTAATCTATACTTCGAAATAGATGACACACAAGGCATGTGAAAAATTTATTAGTTTAAGCACATAAGGTATCTTAATTGTTTTAGTAAAATTTTAAGAGTGACTAAAATGTTCCACAAAATACTCTGGAAAAGGGGCTTACTCTCTCAGGAAGCCCAAAAACTTGAGATATCCTATGTAAAAAGCTATTAGATTGGTGATATAGTTAAATATTTTATTATGTGCAGATTCATGTTCAAGGAATAAACTAATTTAAATTGTTAACTTAAAACAGAGGATAGCCAACATAATGAAAGCACTTAATTAATATTAAAATTTATGCTTAAAGTATACTGCTTTCGCTATAACTCTTGCCCAAACACACATCTAATTTGTTGAAGATAACTTTGAATTAAAGAAGCAAAAGGTTTACAGTCTGATTTATGTTAAAGCTTAGTAAAGTTAGAGCTATTTGATGATCGTAAAAGTTTGAATAACCAATATATACCTTAAGGCCTCTCATGGATCTAACATAACGGCGACATAATATGTCTCTCATAACTACCGAGTTTTCCTTCATTTCCCTTAGCAAGCTATTGATTTAGTATTCACTTTACCCCTACAACTACCATCTTGATCAACTGTCAACACAGTACAATTAAATAGAGCCATCATAAATATTATTATTGCAGGAATACTAAGGTTTCGGGAAAGCCGAATAAGAGAGTACAAAGCAGTTATGACAACAAATGATATTAGTAAACTGGTAAGCGTTGCTAAGACGTCTTGACTAACGTTGTTAAAACATCTGATTATCAGCTGAATTTCACGCCAAATTACAATTAAATGTTCAACCCGGGATTCCTTGAATTCCCGGATACCTTTCGTAAATATTGCTAAATAATTATGAAAACAATAGCATGGAACAAAGGTATACGGAATGTATTCTATGAAACAATTTGTTAATGTAAACAGAAGTAACCAGGAAGTGAACGTTGCAGTTGATATATGGAATACCCCAAGACGTACACTTTCTTCAAAACTTGCAATTGGCCCACCCGATTTGCAAGGCAGAAATAGAAAGCAGCCAAGATTCATTGGTAGGCAGGGCGTCCAGAGAAGCAACAACCACGACCCTATAATAAATGATGGAAGAGTTAGTAAACCAACCCAAATATAGAAGTGAACTCTAAACCCAAGATCATATTTTCCTTCCGGTGGACTCCAGTTTATTGCTATGTTTTAATAAAAATAAAGTCATATAAATTGTGTTCAAGAAAATTTCGGATTTATGATTTCATGGCTTACCATTATGTCGTCGTTCAAACGCCACAAGTGAATTGATCCCATCCTCAATATCATGTCGCCTGCTATATAAAGTTACCGAAATCAAGAACTGAAATGACATCCAAACTAAATAGAACAATGTCAAGACATGTAAAGCGAAAGGTAGATCTTTAGAATAATAAAATAACTGAAACCATACTCCAACCAGAAATAAAGCAGATAGTGTTAACTTTAAAACATAAATTCGATTGGACTTATGGGTACAGATTGGTTTTAAACTATTGGTAGTAGTGTGATGTAAAACAGTGGTAAATTTATTATAGTATTTAAAATAATATAAAAAGGACCGAAGCATATTTCTTGCGATTAACATTATAAGAAAGATTGTGAACTACAGTAATTGTAAGAAAGCTAGAATGCAATTTTCTATTGAGGTTTTGTCCAAGCGGAATCTTCAAAACAAATGAGGTGAGATCAAGGTTTTGTTTTCCTCTTTATGATTTTGTTTTGGCTAAACAATTTTTCGCTTCGCGAAACTAGTGTTACTTGTTAACGCCCCTTTCTAACCAAGTGTTATATTTTCTTCTTACAAAATGCGATACATTGCACGCTGATAAAATATTGAAAGAAATTACTCAAAATATGGGGTTAGTTCATGTTGATTCATATTCTAGAAAACTCAATTCGACCAACCAAACTTAATGGAGCCATTTGAAAATAATTGCATGGTGAAAACAATGCTTATCTCGTTGACACAAACATGAATAATATACTAACTACCAAACGGTAATAAAAGCAGTTTGAAACTAAATAGCGTGTTGTGCTATAGTATTCTGCAATATCATGAGAATATAATTAAACATGAATAACAAAACCAATATTGTTTAACAAGCAGATTATACATCATAACATTATACATTATAACATTACATTCAATGTTGACCAATACTGATATTAACTGTTTTGACAATAATCACACAAAATGTTTGTTTAACTGGTACACACCCAAATATTTAAATATTAAATGCAACCTCTAACTCTCCTTTCAAAAAACGCTCATTTTCTAGTATATAGCACGTATTTGGTTTGTTAAACGGTCTAGCAATTTGAGCTGGTTAACACAATAAACATTGGCAAGTCATAATGAATAATTGTGGTAAATGAAAGAAGAACATTTATTTTTCCAACATGTTATATCTGTCAGAATCAAGGTCAATCATCCAATGTTTTTTGTTCATACCCTAAAATTGGGTTGTTTTGTGTAGCTATCTAGAAATTCTGTTTTGCAGTTTTGAATTAAAAACATGATTACTTAACAAGCTATTATCCATGGTTATGTCCAAATTGCCTACGTGGGTAAATTCTTGTTTTTATCGATAACATAATTTTGGGTAAATGATGTTTAATAGGTAGTTATTGTGGAGATCCTGCCCCCAATTTAATTTCTCCATTGTAATACTGGGGACGATGGCTTTAGTTAGGCGTTAGACTATTATTGGTTAGATATTAAATCTATCGTCTCGCAAGTTAAGAAAATTCAATTTAATTTAGTTGAATTGGTGATAATTGAGGTGACCTGTTTGCTCTTTAGTTCGACTTTGAATTTATATTTTGTGTACCGTTCTGCTTGAAGCCTGGAAGCTTAGGCTTATTTTGAGTTCTAAGTCTGTAGCTTCACAATTCCAAAACACTGTGATTCGAACGCATAAATTTTAAAACTTCTCAGGTAGGATTTTACCAATAACAACTTGTAATAAGTCCACAAGTTTATGCAAGTCAATTATCGTAGCACAGGATATGTGAACTGGAATAACAATCTACTCAAAATATTACCCATTTAAAATGTACGTGATTCTTGATTCAATGTCATGTTTTTGTTATTGAAATATTTCCATAATTCCCATTCAATTTGTTAACATTTCGCCTTATCTTATGGAGAATTTAATGGAGAATATTCTACAAGATTTCAATTTGGATTCATGTTCCATTTATATAAAATGTAGGCAGAAAACTACTGGAAACGATGGTTTCCTTTATAAAACAGTAACATGCTATCTCGGAGATACAATCCAATTTTTTGAAGTGAGTAATATATGTAAATTTAGCATCCTAAATACAGTATTTTAGCACTACTTGCTGAAACTCAATATTGCTTTGATTTGAAATAAACCCGATGTCCCGGTTTTTACCGAATATCTAATTTCATATAATTTTTATACATTTAGCCATAACATCTTACAGCATGGATCGCTTGGGACAAAAATTGCTGAGTTCTTTGGATAACAGTAGATGTTTACTCTCTAAAAAATATTAGCGACTCACTATGTGTAGAACCGCTGTACCAGCACTTTCGCAAGGTGTCCCGTTTTTTTATCAAACAGAGCGTAACATAATTGATTATTCATGTTTCGAAGTACCCTAGCAGGGCGCTAAAAAGACAGAAATTCGATGTTAGTGTGTTGCTGCTCTACATATATATTACGGTGGCAGGAGTATTACCAGCTGTTGCTGTATCAATATTCTCACAATATTGTCAGATGTTGGTCTGTCGTATTTCCTATCGGAGGAATTTTTTCCTGGACCCATGCACAGAAGCCTGATAACAATTTTGTGCACCCTGTATATCCTTCCTGAATATTTCAGTTTGCTTGAATTTTCTAGAACAACTA
This sequence comes from Coecobrya sp. COE2, assembly GCA_027743765.1. NCBI lineage: Eukaryota > Metazoa > Arthropoda > Collembola > Entomobryomorpha > Entomobryidae > Coecobrya > Coecobrya sp. COE2. The sequence goes on from JAHZMV010006292.1 coordinate 4,806, forward strand.
GTTACATGATTTGTTGCACTTGTATTGTACTTTTAGTCGTGCTAATGTATGTAACTCAATAATATTAGCCAAACCATTAATTTATTCCTTTTTATAAAAATTATAATTTTCCTAGTTACTCAGCTTGCATTTCCAGCTTGTGCTCCAAGCTCATGATTTCTCACACACCAATTCGAATTTTCTTACTTTTTCTCTTCCAGCTATACCTGTACACAAAAGAAACGTTTTCGTCGTAAAATGCTGAAGTCATGCATGCTCACATAAACGAACATACCAAGGTTATCTATACATATAAAAATTTCTCTACAAGGAAGTCGACCCTAATTTAGGTTTTCCTCTACGCAGCAATATTTCCGCTAAACACAAAAAGATTTCAAAACCAAATGCGTAGCAATTGGAAGGCTATGATTTTCAAGTTGGGAAATAGAATAATTTTGTACATTTTGGAGGCTGAATTATGCGTTAGATAATACGTTGTAATAACAATAAATAAATTTAACAAAATACAATTTTTGCCTTTGTGATACCGCTGAACTGTTTTGTATGCTTAGCTACCAATCAACAAAAACCCAGTTTTTAGTTTTTTTTATTTTGCTGCTAAACTTTACTTAAATATTACATGATGGAATGTCCATCATTTTCGAGTAACCCAACTGGAAATGTATTATAAAATATTATAGGCAAAGTCCATACTGGTATTTAAGTAATACCGTGGCGAGCTTACCTTAAAATGTTTTTCGCTTAGACTAAAATGTACTGCCAAAGGAAATTGCACAAGACTTTCTGAAAATAAACTGACATATAAACGTATGGTACTTTCACTTTGTAGATATATGCTCAACTTTACACTTTTATTCGTCGAGTATAATTTTTTACATCAATATAAGTGGACAGAAATGACAAATTTCGTACACCCTACTAGAGCATGTATATATACTTGTAGGTTTTCTGGCGAGTGTTGTGGATGCACAACGTCGAACTACAATTAAAGTTTAGGAACACAAGCTTACACTTTCATTCTTGCCTAAGCGCAAATTTAGCCATCCCGAAAATGGTTCTGCAAATTTTTGAAGAACTTCCCTTCAGATTGCATTCCTAAGTTTTCTTTTACATGAATTCAATCTGCAGATTTTCAGCGGACTTGGATTACAAAACTTTCAAGTTGAAATTTCGTTTCCCATTGAAACTTGGTATTTTTTATTTCTTATTGGCACACTATGCCTGGTTATATGTTTGGTTGGACCTGTTTCTCAGTCGCTATTTGCTATTGATATTTCTGGCCTCAACCAAAATTTTCCGTTATGAACCTAACACTCCGAATGTTGGACTGGATCATTCTGGTTGCCTTTATTACTATATTAGAAATTGTGGCAAAATATCAAGCAGTCGTTTAATCAGCATTCAATGAATTACTGACGATATCAAATATAATGAAAAAGGTTGATAATATTTCAGTTAAGCAACTTTACACTATCTGTTCTAAGACATTGAAAAATACATCCTTGAATAAAATATTTTCAGAGTTCCTGAGTGGACAGAAGCAAAATCGGAAATTCGACTTTAGTATCGTTTTACCCCTTATTTTGATTCCAGTCGCTGGAGGAATACCTTTTGTCGTTGCTACTTTATCTATTCTCATGGATGTTGATTTGCCGAATTTTTTTGTTGAAATGTTTTTTGCAAATCCGATGTACAGAGACATTCTGGTTCTTGCTAATTTTGCGATTTTGTATGGTAATTTTTGTTTTTCTTGAAGTTTCAAGAACCGCAAGTGTTATGGTTTGTTGTGGTTACATTATACTTGATCGTGCCAAGGGATGTAGTTCAATTGTACTAGCAACGATTACGCGCTTCAATATGTTTTATTAGTTTTATAGATGCGGGGTTCTGAATCTTAGAAAAATTGAGTATACTATGCATATTGCTATATATATAATTTTGATGGTCACTTTTTGGTTACCAGTTATATTTATTTGTATTACGGTAAAATACAACATTCAGACAACTACTCTCCCTTTATATCTGGAATTTGTAGCACTTCGTGCAATTCTAAATTTCGTGCAATTTACTTGTCTCACATGCAGTCTAAAACTTTTAAGGTATTTTTGTTAGTAATTTGCGGTACACATCAAACATATTTTCACTCTGGAAGGATGAGGCCAGAGGGAAGTAATCCTTATCCGCATCTTCAACCTCAATAACAACGGTGGCTACCAAAGGATACAGGTCGTATCTATTAGTTTTAGTTTCTAATGAGCAAATAAACAACAAAAAATGTAAGAAATAATATTTAAATGGATATAGATGCATGGATGAAAAGGTAAAGGAGAACGCTCTGTATTTATTGTAAAATTAGCACTTCATCATTTTCTGCATGGCTTGCAGTAGTAGCTGTTTCCTCCTCATCCGAAAATTGAGTGCGAGTAATAATATTCACATCATGTTCTGTGTCATGATCAATAAAACCTGTTCCACTAGCTGTCTGCTTGCCTTCACTCGTAACGCTTGTTGACTGAATAAAAGTATCTTCATTTGGAAGGATTGAACTCCCTCTAACATTATATTGGTTGGTATTATGCGTAAACTCATATTTGTTAGGTTCTACATGATCAAAATCAATATCCCGTACAACGGTACTATCCACTTCTACTATTGAATGTACATCATCATAACCGGTAGTAGTAGTATAGAGTTTGTAAAAAGTAGTATTAGTATACACTGCACGTTTTGTAACTGTGGTAGGAATATTGCTATCAAAACTAATGCTGGGCTCTTCTGTAGATGAAAGTATTATTGTTTATTTGTTCATATCAGAAACTCCTGCATTTATTTCCAAATCATGAATCCCTTAGTACCCATGTGTCGCTCAGAAATTGCATAGTCTGCTCTATAATGTTTTTATTACTGATATATTATCCTCAACAATAGGAAAGGTTGCTGGAATTTTATGTAAAACGGATGTAGGATTGACCACCGTGGACTTTGTACCCTCGTTATTTGATGCGTTCAATACTGAAGGACCTTCCATCGACGGAAATCTTTCGGTTGTGGATTAAGTGTTGAGAAAGTTGGCTGCAGTTATTTCCAAAGCAGTAACACAATTTTGGACCCTTTTGTCTTTCTAGGTATCCAATTTGATTTTCTTCTTTGCTACTTCCCAAGTTATTCCACCACCACGTAAGACAAAAAATGTGCAAGAACAATCATTCATACAATCCATACAAGTGTCCTCCTGTTTGCATGCAAGAAGGAGCTGAAGCAGCATTATTAATATTGTTATTTTCTCCATCTTATAATTCTCCTATAATATAATAGTATAATATAATAAGAAGTCTCATATAATAAGAAATAGAAAATTAGGATTTTTAAATGCGTTGAAATCAGAAATCTCTGAAATCAGAAAGTTGTCTCAAAATTGACATGTGCGTTTCGCTGCAGACAGTGTCGTAATAATCAAGTTTGTTTGAAACATGAAAATGTGTGTCAGAATTTTCATGGTGAACAATGCAGATCTCGCTTTAAGAATGCTACCGATCTGAGACGTCACCTTAAATCCATGCATCATGAGTGTGACATTTGTCGACATAATTTAACTCGTATCATACCCTACTTAAGCTTAAATTCCAACTTCATAAAAAACACAAATCTTCAACTGCACCTGCAGTCGACACCCAGACAGATTGTAACTGATACCTTTTTGTCACAAAGAGTTGTCACATCCAGTCTGGAAGAGTTGTCATTTGTTTGTAATGCGATATTTTTTGAGAAAGACGCGTGAGACGCGATGCGCTCTCACGGTGATTCATGCACGGTTTCCATTCCCTCCCATTCTAGTAAGTATCATCAAATTTAATTTTAAAAACAACAAAACAACTCTTGAGAAAGATGCTCATTTTTTATAATATATTTAAAAAGATAGTGATGAGCATGATGTTCATAGTGGGAGAGGAAGGAGTAGATGATGGGGAATAAAATGATTTTGAGAATATATCATTTGTCTGCCTTTGTTGCAATGAGATATTTAATAACGAGAAACGATATGTTCCCCAGGAATTTCAAGCACTATTCCTTTTCCACTTTCAGGCATACAGAATTAAATGTAATGTTTATTTTTGAAAATTCATTGATGGAAGTTGTATTCATTTAATTCATAAAATATGAGATCCAAGCTCGAATATAGGGGACCAAAAGGAATAGATATGTGACGTATGAACAAGAAGCGTCACACAATAAATAAATTTGTGGCTGCAGTTGAGGAGCCGCTATAAAATCAAAGCAGCTTATGGAGATGAAGGTAAATACATACTCACAGTGATTTGCAAGCTTTGTATAAATTAATATTAACTATATAAACAAAATAATTGTTTTTCCGCACAGAACAACGTCTATGTGAGATTCGTGTTATTGAGACACGATTTTAAACATAACATTAAGTGTGATATAAATACAACCCTAAAAGAAATTGAACAGGCGAAATAAACTTCCAAAAGAACTAATAATTTATCTGATGTTGATTTTATTCTAGGTCTCCGTGTCTGAGTAGTAGTAACCATTTTTTTGTATTCTTCATGCATATATACTCATAAAAGGTGATCGAAATTTATTTGACCTACTTATTTGTGAGTTTGTATTGACAATTTTATACCAAATTTGCACCACACGATTTAAGGAAAATCTTACAACCTCAGACATTATTAGTTGCTGTGTAATAATATCCATAATATGTTTAATAATATCCATTAAAGCGTCAAACTTTATGCATTTTTGCTTCCTCTTTTGTATTGCTTAATAAAACTCACCCAAACATTTAAATCTTTCATAGTCGCTAACTAAATGTGCTGTATCTATATTTACTAGTACTTCTAATAAACTGTCCACTAAATCTATATCTCTCTCAGCTTCTATAAGAAAAAAGATGAACCTGTGCTATGGATTCAAAGGCAAGAGTTGACTTTTAAACACCGATTTGGTTTTGCCATTTACCTTAGATAACTGTTTTATAACATAAAATAATAGGACAAACGGGAATGTATTTGTTGAATTCCGTTACAAGTATTTAGCACATGACAATAAAAGATGTAAAGGAATACTTTACCACGCTGCTTTGTCATATTTTCTACAAGAAATAACAGACAACAACTCAGGTATCCCATCCCTAAAATAGCAAACACATTTTGAATTTTCCCTCATATTCTTGCCGCTTTAATGCTATTATCTTCCCAGAACTGGGCCTGTATTTTTGGAATGAAATCAATGGTAAACGCCTTCCACCAATCCAATAGTCCTGAAGCATAGAGACAGTCCAGTCGCGGGAGAATGGTAGGATGAATCCATCGCAATAATTAGATACCAGACCTTGCCCTTATCATGGGATTCTTGCTGACATACGCGAATGTGTACCCATTTTGCTTCATTTCGTAATGCTGTTTGTGAGCATCCATATCTGGAAGAATTAGCGCCTTGTTTTTGCTATCTCGTAAAATACTGCTTGCTTACGTTGTTTTATCAACCATTAACTTAATGAAATGCTTAGTTTGATCGAGGTTAAACTTAGCTTTTGAGAGGAATGGTAGGCTATTTTTTTAACTTGGCAAGTGGTCAGACCTTCACACCATAATCCTCAAGAGAAGTCGTTTCTTCAATCATTAACTTATTGAAGTGCCTAGTTTGGTTGAGATCAATTACAGCTCTTGAGAGGCATGCCATGCTACTTGTTTGACCGGGACAATTTGTTCAAGGAATACATCCAAGTTCTCAAGAAACGCCGGTTTATCAATCATTAACTTATTGAAGGGCCTAGTTTGGTTTAGGTCAATTTCAAATGCAGATACGTGGCATGATACGCTATTAGTTTGATAGGGCAATTTATTCAAGCATTACATCCTAGTTCTCAAGAAACGTCGGTTCATCAATCATCTATTTGTTGAGGTGTCAAGTTTGGTTGAAATCTATTTCAGCTCTTGAGAGGCACCGTACATCTTTTGATTTACCGATAAATTTGTTCGACCTACACCTTAATACTTAATACTCGCTGATTAATCAACTTCTCCAATATCGGCTCTCCACAATCTCCCTGTAATAATTTCTTATAGTCAAGCTTTTGTCTTCAGTCTGACGCATTCAATGATTTTGGCATACTGATTCCGTCCCAGTCACGTAAGCACAAAACCAAATTTCTTCCTCAGAAAAAAGAGTATCATGTCATCAGCGCCGTAAACTTTGAAGCCACTGAAAACGAAAATAGATATTGTATGCATGCTCGATTAAGTTATAAATACAGACATACCAGCAGGAGTTCCCCATATCATTGTGGTACTTTGATGCCAGTTTTTCCGTTTCCGGTGGTACTTGCTGCCATGAGCCTGGACGACTATTATTTTCGTCGACTGGTTTCAAATAGCCTTTTATCACAAGTATGGCATCAGTATACTGAAATTCTGCGCAAGAATTACGGCAGGGATCGTGGAAACAACGATGAGAAAATGTGGCTATTGCATGATGCATCGGGGCCAAGAATTGGATATTGATAATTGTGGCGGGTAAATGGCCCAGTTTGTCTTAACAACCGCATTCCATAACAGAATGGCTTGCGCTTTGAGCGGTCACTTTTTCTCATAAACTCGAAACACTTCCTCTAAAGGCGCGTGTTTGAAAAACGCGTTTACAAAAAGAAGTAAAACTTTTAGCAGGAACATTTCTATATGAACTCACTGAGGCACTAAGATTGACTGCAAGGGCTGATCGCATTCAATCATACAAGCGGCTCATTCGAGAAAGAATAACATATGCTCGAAAATCTTAAACGATCATTTTTGTAACCCCGAAAATGTTCGTTTCAATGAGGATCCGTGGTGCCTGTATACGCTTGAGTTATTAGATCTATGAAAACCGTAATGCATTATTTGCAAACACATATTAAAATGGCAACAAAATATGCTTTCTTAATTGCGCCCACAGGTATCAATTTATTTCTATTTATATGTATGTAAGTTGGACACATTATTAACCAGAAATGCAGGAAGCTTACCATCGTGGTAAATTACGTCGTGAATATTTGCTTTTGTACAGTTGGCAATTTTTAAGGCATAGCATAAATTTCTAGTAAATTGAACTTCAATCTTTTTCCCTGCGTATTTTTAGCGATGTTTTTACAGGTATAGCTAAACTTAAAATATACCTCGCGTTAAAATCATTCTTCTGCTGATTCGTATTGTATATATGTAATGTAGACCAGAATGAGCTTCGCTCTTCATCAGAGAGATTACATGATAGTCTGGTATTTAGCAATTGAACTTCATATACACCAGCCTGTTTCGTATTCAGATTAAAAGTTGAGCAAAAAATTAATCCGTTTGTCTAAATTGATCGGTCAATTGCATGCTATCTAAAATTTTACAAAAGAGCTCCAAACAACTTTTTGCAAAAGGACCAAACAAGTTTCCGGCTCTATTATTAAGGAGGCAGCTTTAAAGGCGATTTGACCAAAGCATTAAGTCACCAAGAAATATACCTGCTCATCCGAGAGATGAAGAAGCAATTAGGAAAATATATCCCACCAGCATCCCTAGAAATCATAACAATTACGGGTGAATCTGAATTCGTACCACCAAGTTTGTCCTCCCCAGATGGATAAAACAGCCCCCGACGGAATCATATTCAGCCAGTGTCTGGAGTAGACATGGTGTCGTTCCTTGATAAGTTCAAAACCTACACCCACCAGGATTGTGCTGCATTATTTGCCTTGTTTATTACGATTGTTGATGTTTATGCAAGCTGGTTAATAAAATGCTTTTTGTATTTAAGCCAGTGGAAAAAACACTTTTATTCTGGGCACACTTTAGCACCCATCATATTGGCACTACCCTATCTGTCCGAAGGGCAGTAGATAATGCCGATCAGATGGAAAAGGTATATAATCCTCCATGTGTTTGGGTCATTAAAGTTTGATTCTAGTAATAATTGCTGGCGTTTTTATTTTAGGTATTCATCCAAAAACATCGTTGGAGCAAAAACGTCTATTATGAAATTACCAGTCAGCCAGTAAGGTCCATTCCTGAAGAATTGGCTCGTACCTCTCTACGAGATGATGCACGCGAGACCTCCTATTTTGCTTTTAGGAGTTAATGTCACCCATGATCTTAACTCGGTCGATTTTTGCTTCCACAGCACTGCAGTAACATCGCCCTGGGGACATATCAATGTCAGACCATTAGTCAGCATATATGATACGCATATCAGCTTTCGTCTATGGCAAAAGCGTTTAGTGCAGCTACAATCCAAACTAAAGATGGGCCACAGCCATCGACAAGCCCTCAGTTTACCCTTAGCTAGAACGGAATGATGGGATTCTTGGCTATACTTGGTAGGCCCCCAATTGAAAATTAAAAACACCTAGGTAAACCAAACAGTAGATTATTTAACCATATCTATACATTTTCGTTCTCACTCCACCTTATAAGAAACGTTTTACATGAATAGTGGGGGGATGAAGGAACGGCGGGAGCAGACCGGCGCCACATGACCACAATTCTTCTTATCAGCAATTTTCATAGCAATGTGTACATTGTATCTAATCTTAAATTTAACATTTTTGTAAATTGTTAAAAAATTAATTCCGGAAAAACTCGTATAAGTTATGAATATACATAAACATGTTTTCATGAATGCGTTCCTGATTATTGTGTACTATTAGTATACTAATTGTTTGTAACTAGATTAGGGCTCCATCCATTAGGGATTGGGTGACGGCAAAATTTTGTTAAAAAAATTATACCCTATACTTGTTTGTAACTTTGCAATATATTTAACGTAATACATGCGTGTGATCTGT
>JAHZMV010006293.1:0-43047 GCA_027743765.1 Coecobrya sp. COE2
CCCCATCGTCCCGTTATTACAAGGGGGGTGGTGGAGGTGGTGGTGGAGGGGGTGGAGGAAACACAAGTTTCCGGAATGATAATTCCTTTCGCAATAATAATAAACCGGGTTTTCCCAAAGGACGGGGGAATAATGGGAGGGGGAAGGGAAGGGGTGGGTCGACTACTTCCGAATCGGTAGCGAGTCGGCGGGATGAACCAGAAGCTGGAAGTATACAGTTTCCAGGTGGTAAAAAACAAAACTTTGATGACCTCTGGGGCTTTCATTTTGCTCCCAGGGAAGGGAGTAGAAATCATGGCTACTCGAATCAAATGTATCATGGACGAGGTGGTGGAAATTCGCACCCTCCAGGTGGAGGACAATTGCGATACAATTATTTTGGAGGGGCAAATCGGGCAAAATACGCCAAGGATTATTTGTTGGCAAAGTAAGCCATATATTTTTTTAAAACCTCTCCCACTTCATTTTAAACTAACAATTAAAATTTTAATTGTGCAATTAATTATTTTTTAACTACAGTTGCCAGTTTCTTGTGCGGATGGGCGAGGACTACACGGTTTACTTGGCTGATCCAAATCTGTTAGTAAATTGGGATCTTATCGAACACGTAGTAAGTTAAACTTGGTTTTATGATAAGCGCTTATCATTTTTTTTTGGTCGGGGTTTAAATCTGTTTTATTTTATTTTTTTCGTAGCGAATCCGAATTGACGGCGAAACTCCAAAATGCCCCATTTGCTTGGATTTCCCGGTTGCAGCAAAAATCACAAAATGTGGTCACATTTATTGCTGGTCCTGCTTCCTTCACTATTTGGCCCTGTCAGATAACAAAGTTAGAACTTGTCCTATTTGTTATGAGCCTGTCTCCAGAAAGGATTTGAAAAGCGTTTCCCTTTTGAGTCAAGAAGGACTCCAAATTGGCTCCAAGATTGATATGCAGTTAATGGTCAGAATGAAAGATTCCTTGGTGGCATATCCCGTGGAGAAAGTGGGTGGATGGGAGTCACGATTCTGCAAAATTTTACAAGTTTCTCCAGAAACCGTGATTCGCACTGTACTTTACAATGAGCGGTGTGAGCTGGACAGCTTATACGCTTCCGAGCCGAATGCGCCAGAAGTCTGTTTTATTCAAGAGGCACTGGAGGATTTAAACGGGAGAGAAATTTCTCTCACCGGAATGCAAATCCAGATAACCAGCCAGCAAGAAATTGTTATTCCGTCTAATGGACTATTAGCACCAGACGTTGTAATCCCGTCAATCGGGAGCGTTTTTAGCGTTGAAGAAGCTACTCCAGTCGTTACTCCTGCGCCAGTGGTTCTAACCAAACCGAAAACTCGAAATGACAGCGTGAGCAGCAACTCGAGCAGTTGTGGAGGTGGAAGTTTTGACGATACCGGTGGCAGTTGCGCTGCTGCCACCGCAGCAGCTATGCGGCAAGTTGATGCGCAAGGGGACTGTTACTTTTACCAAAGTAAGTTAGTTAATTAACGAGTTAATGAACAAACTTGGTAAAAAAATTGAAATTGACTGGGGTACCGTTTGATTAGTTAATGACGGCCGTAACATTTTCCTGCATCCGTTAAACATGGCAATGCTCTGGAGGGAACTGGGTCACGATCCTGAAAAGTGGCCGCAGGTACTTACCTTTGAGGTTATCGACGTGGAGTCAAAATCCGCCACGGAGGAACTCCGAAAGAGAATGAAATTTGTACGGCACTTGCCCAAAAATACACCTTTTGACTTGGTCGAGGTGAGCATGAACGAGTGGGGAATCAGTCCGGACATTTATGCCGATTTTGCGAGTCAAATTGGACAGCGTGAGCAGCGTCGCAAGAAGAGGGCCAAAGAGGAGAAAAATTTGGAGAGGAAATTACGTGAGAGGGAAGCACAGGAATTTAACAAGTTGATGCATCTTCCGCAGGTATTCAGAATCAGTTTAAAGGATAATAATAAACAGGATTACAAGCTTATTAACTACAATTAACAATTTCTCCTCGGTTTTGTATAGATATCCTCCCCGCAAGAGTTTCCAGCGTTTGGATCAAACCTTTTCGAACCGGACTTGTCTGAATTTCCCGAACAAACTTCGGTTGACCCTGGCCCTGTTACAGATTACACGTTGGAGCTCCCTTCAGATGAATCACTGATAAGTGACTTGGCCACTGCCAACTCTTCTTCTTTTGCCCAGGTAATAAATTATCATTTTCAAATTATCATTTAATTACTCTCCCTACAAATTTCCAAAAAAATTTAACACACTTTATCTTTCTAGATTGCTGGAAAAGCACCATTAAAGAAAAGCCCAACGTTTCCGTTACCCAAACAAAATCCGTGGGGTGTTGCCACCCCCGCCGCCCCTGCCGTTACTCATCATCATCGTCACTCGGACAGTGAAAACGATGGAGAAGACTACGTGCCAGTACCCAATTACCGGGCTAGCGTCTCAGACGCCATTGAAAGAGCCATGGCTGGATTAAACTTGCGAAAGGGGGGTGAGGAGGAAACTGGAGGGGGAGGGGCTCAAATCCCTCCATCGTCTGCTTCTGCTGCGGGCAGTAAAAAGAAAAAGAATAAAAAGGGCAAAGTTCTCTTTGCCACGGGCATGGGAGGCTTTCAGTGAAGATGAGTCTGCTATTATAAAAAAAATAATAACTAACTAAACAATTAAAATAATTAGCCTGTTAAAAATCCAATTAACACAGAGGATATCATTTTTCCTTTTTTCTATACAATTTTCATTTGTAACAATTATCCCTATATATTCTCTAACTATTTATTCGTAAAGAATTTTCTTTGTCAATTCATCTTTTTTCGCAGTATAATTATTTAGCAAATTATTATAATTATTTGGTTAGAAAACCAAACACACTTCTATAGTCTCTCTCTCTACGTTACTACATTTATCCTAGTTTGAAAATTGATGTTATATTTTTTCTTTGTTTTAAATTCCGAATATTATTGCATGTCTACAAATACGTATTTAAGCTAAATAATTACAAAAATGCATGTTATTGTAAGAAAAAGCACTTTTTAGAGAACTCAACCAAAACTGTGTAAAGAAAAGGATTTAGGATTTTTTTAAAAATCCGGATGATATAATAAACTATACAGTTAAAGTAAATTTAATGTAGTGGTGCAAATTGACTAACTAAAACTGGTAAAGATTGAGAAAAAGTGAACATTTTACGTTGGTTGGGTTTACCGAACGGCCAGGAAAAGTTTACTGAAAATATTTAAAGATGTCACACACCATCATCACATGATATATAACTTTAAGGTTGAATATTTAATGTAGTTTATAATTCAAAATGTTAAATTCCATCTTCTTTTTCTCTATAGAAATCCAATTAAAAAAGTATAATTACCTTAATTACGAATTTAAGTACTTTGTGTGTACTAATTATCATTTTGTTCTTCTAAACTACCAATAAAAGTTGCTGGTGCGATATATAAAAATTAATACAAGCAGAAAATTTATTGCTTCGTTATCACTCGCCTTTTATTCCCTTCATGTGTGTAAATACAATGCAATGATTAGGACGCATAAAATTGTAATTACAAATTAAGTAGTTTTCCACAATATATATTGCTTATACTCCGAAAGTCCCGGTTACAAAAAATAATTAAAGGGATAAAAAATTCTTAAATTATGATTGCATTATTTGTGAAGGGCATGATAAGCTTTTATTTCTTTATATATATACTGACGGCAATTACCAGCGCAGCTACTATGAGACCAAATCCATGAATCATCGCACGGGTTATATTTTCTGATGACTTAATGGCAGCATTTGAAACATTTTCAGATGACTTAATGGCAGCATTTGAAACATTTTCAGATGACTTAATGGCAGCATTTGAAACATTTTCAGTTGATTTCATAATTCCCATAGAAACATTTATGGATGACTGAAGAACGGCGTCAGAAAATTTGTCCCCAGTTTTGCAAACATTTTCTGTGCAAACTCTAACGGTCTCAAAAAAATGTTTGGCAATGTTCTCTCCAGCCTCTTGAGAAATTCCAACTCCTAGAGAAACGCTGCTATCGTTTGTTGTGTCGTGTGAGGGTGACATAGCTGTGTAAGGATACATTTTTCTTTGAATAAATAATAATAAAAATAATAACAATAATAAAGTCAATATCTTAAACCACATTACCTTTGGCCTGTCGCGTAACCATTTGGGCTCCTTCTGTATTCGCGAACACGCGGACATCCACCCTACTTCTGTTAGATATGCATACAAATTTCCCTATGGATAAATATAGATACAAAACCAAAAAAAGTTGATTATATTACTGAATTTAAAAATTTGAATGGAGGAAATGTGTATTGACCAATGTATGACATTCCTAATATTAATTTAAAATTATATCTGGTGAGGGGTGGACATTATTTTTTTATGATCTGAATTACTACCTGTTGAATATGAATCGCTTGGATTGTAATGAACAGTCTCCCTTGATAATGGACGGCGCAATAGATTATATTCACCGTTTTGTTCAGCCAACTCAAAGATAATTGAGTCCCCCATTTTCATAAACAGAAACCGAATAAATTTTGTTTGTAATTCCTTGTGTGATTTATTTAATTCTGCGATTGATTTAGGATTTTCAGTGATTAGCTCAATTGTTTGCTATTTATAGCAATACGACTGTCAATAAACACATTTTTGTCATACCCACCATTCACTATATACATACACATGCATAGGTTTTGGCATAAAATAACAACCCGTTTGGTTTCAGGTTTTCTCATATTTTCTATCTTGCATTCATAACATGCATCTCTAGCAATCTACCAATTTTTTTAGTAACGAAAGGGTTAAATGCTTGCTTGTGGTGTTGTGTGCATTTACGTTACATGTACATTGTCGGATCATATTGTGCACCGATTGTTGGAAATGCATCCAAGAAACTTACCGCGCCCATACAATCATTTCTCTCTCAAGTCAGTGGCTTTCCTGGTAGCAATTTCTTTTCAGATCAAGTGTTCCTTTCGTTCTCTAAAAACTGTTAACATTATTTATTATAGTCGTTTTTTCATTAACAGTATGTTTAACCTGATGCGTAATATGTGGATGCCCTGTGTAGAAGAAAAAAATGCCTTGTTTAGTCGTTTCAATAGAAATGAGTTACAGTTACAATAATAACAGTTAAAATAGTTATCATGATAATGTACCTTGTATTTTGAATAATTAGCAGTAAAAATATTTATTCCAAGTTACAAATATTATTTTATATAGAACGTATTAAAAGTATGAATCAATTTTAGTTGTGTAACAAAAAACATGACACTATAACAATTAGCAAATATTTAGCATTGATTTAAAAAAAGGTTTGATTGAAAGGTTAATTTATTTTTTGTAATAGTAAATTTAATCACAGTCTCTCCGTTGTTGCATGTTGGATCTCTCGTTTTAGCAGTTTTAGATTTTTTTCAGCCTTTTGGAAGGAATGCCATCATCAAAAAATGTAACCCAATTTTTATTCGTTAATTCGCTTGAAATATCGCTTCGCTTCGATGTCAGTAGAAGCTGACTTCATGATCTGGAGAGGGGGAGGATTAACCAAAACAAATAATTAACATATGAGTCACCAAGAATAATTTTTTAAACCGTTTTAACTTTTTAGTTAATTGTGGTTTACCATAATCATTCCATCGTCGTTAAATTGATAGTGCCGTTCGAAAGCAACGGTGTCACCAGACTTGCTCTTGGTAACGAAGAGATTCTCGCCCTCCATGGTGGTGATACTCTGTGCATTAATTATTAAACATTTTTGTCATCAGTTAAAATCCTGTTAAATATAATTAACTTAATGTAGTATCACAGATAATTAAGACATTTATATAACCTGATAGGTATTTCCACTGGGCATGGTTTCCTCATAGTCCTCATCAAGCTTGAAGCTGATTTCGATTGTTCGGAAAAATGTCACCGTTTTGAAAACCCAAGTCTCCTCCTCGTCCTTAGTCACATGGATTATTGGAGTGGAAGAGCACATCATTTTTCTCGCCATCCATGGCACTCCTACCCTCCAAAAATTAAAAATAAACAGCTATAATTAATTACGCCCTACCTTGATCACAATTACTACTCATTACTCCATAATAATTTTAATGGCTCTTTGTTTAACTCCTCCACACTCACCCATCTTTTGATAAAACTCGTTCAGATTTTCATTCCTCTCCAGTTTGTACGCTCCAGTAAGTTGCACCATTTTCAAAAAGTACCTGTGACCTTTACAATTTTTAACTGCCTTAAATTCCAAGCTGCTTAAATGTCAGTGCGTCCTTCTTTAATAAACTATTAATCTAAACTGAAGTTTTAACAGCGTAGTAACCAGAAAGACAAAAGAGAGGGATATGAGCAGAGTGTGCTGAGATTTAACTATACCAAGCAGCATGGGATACACACACGGTCCATACGACAACAAGTGGGCAGAGTGTACAAGATGCTGCATCCGACTTATCAACAACAAAAACTTACTGCGTGTTACACGCAAAAGTGATCAAAAACAAAAATCTCAGGGTGCCCCAACAAAAAACTGAGATTCTTTGTCTTCTTTGTCCACTGGAGTTTTGTTGTGACTTCTTGTGACGGTGGTGTGGTGGGCGTACAAAAAATCAGGGTTTTTTTCAGGGGTAATTTGAGATGAGTTAAATTAAATGATTATAATGGATATTAAATGGTAAAGTTTTGAAGTATGGAATAGTTCATTTTTTTGGGAAATTTTGTTTATTTTTTTACACAAAAAAAAATTGGTAACAATATTTAACAATTTAGGTTAATGAAACAAGGCAAATTACAAAGAGGATAACAATTAAAGTTACATGCATGAAATAAAATGTGTTATTATTATAATGGATTATTATTATAATTAGTGTAATTATTGTAAAAGCATCTCTGTTTTTGAAATGTACACAAAAATGTAAAGCATAATATTATAAAAAGATTTTACACGAAGGTAATTGTATTGGATTATATAATTAGTAAACTTGCATTAAATTTTTGTTTTCTTACTAAAATTATTATTTACACAATTCTTTGGGAAGTTTGCTGTGATTTACAGAGGTGTAGTGAAAATACACTTGTTTTTTTTCTAAATATTTATTTAACCTTAGGGTTCTTTAATTACGATAGGTGTGTTAATTAAGTACTAAAAATATTTTTTGTTGCTTTTTGTATAATTTTTCTTTTTAATATTAATTACAAATATTAGATTGTTTACTGTTTTAACTAACATGCATGTATACAATTAAGTTTAAAAATTTTTATAATCCTTAAGGTTATAATAGTTAAGTTTCTTGTATTTATTGTCCGGAATAGTTGCTTTAATGTATGTAAACTAATTATTAATTATGTCTATATTTATAATTATTCTACAAATAATTACAAAGTGCTCATATCATTTCCACTTTAAAAAGAATATTTAAATGTACAGCTGTTAAAAATTTCTACACTTCTGGAAAAGAAATATATTTAAGAAAACACCACATTTTTTGGGCTATTGGTAAATAATTATTAATTAATTTTCTATATTTAAGTATTACTTTGATTAACAGCTAAAATGTATGTACAAAAATGGACCAACTGTTACACATTTTATTTTGAAGTTTGGCGGTCGTAATATTTCGTTGCAGAAATTAACAAATTAACAACTCTGTCGGTTAATTACAGTTATTCATTTAAGAAATATGTGGACGCCCTGTCAAAATATTTACTAAGAATAATTTTATACTATAATTATTTTACTAATTACAATTTTTACAAATTGGAATTATATTTGCATTTAAAATCAAACTTTTTACATTGTTAGCATTATATTAATTAATTAATTTTTTTATATAAATTGCTACCATCATTAAATCTGCATGCAAAATCTACTCAGTATATACAATCCGTGGAAAAACTCCTTATCAGTTAATTAACCACTTTAAAATACAACAGTTAAAATACTCTATTTATACTTACATTTCGATACAAAAATTCAATTCACTCGTTTAATTATTGACGGAACAGATTTTCCGGACGGGAGGATTATACTTAACAATATATCTAATTTTCTAATCTAACTAAATGGTTTTCTAAAATATTTATATAATTTTCCGCATACATTTTTACAATCATATTTTTAAGAAAACTTTAAGTCTACATGTAAAATTAGCTCATCCGTTATTTATAACATCACATCAATTTCCTCTTTCAATCATTTTATTTCCCTCACTTAAATTATTATTTTTTTATCACCAGCTTAACATTTAATTGTTTCAAAAAGTTTACAAATTTTTTACAATACAGTTACAAACCTCTCAATATTTTAATCCCGAAACACATAAAAATTGCATCTCATTTAAAAAGATAATAAAATAGTTGCTTAACTAGTCTAATTATTTATTTTTATTTGTGTCCCTCATTTAATCTCTATTTTAAAATAATCACTCTGCAGATCCTCATTAATTAATTATATTTTACATTTGGGCAAAAAAATAGCCTGCACACCTGCTTACCTTTAATTAAGCCATTATCAATCCGCTTAAAAAATCACCCAAGTTGCGTTTATCACTTTAACATGTTATTATTGTAACCATTTTTAAAAATAAGTAGAAATTGAATTAAAAACTTTAATTACATTTTTTACAACTGCCTAGTTTAGAAAAAAGATAATTGTGGAAAAACTTAAACTACGATTAAATTTTTTTACAAATAGTTAAAATAACATGGAATTAATTAATTCACCTTTTAAATAATATGGATTAAAAATTGTTTACAGGGATTGGTAATTATTTTACACTATTTACAGCTGGAATAATCCACCGTGTGCGTTCCAGCATTTAAATTTTGTAGGCAACCTGTTTAAAAAAATAATTAAAATTGATGAAAATCTTAAATAAATCGTAAATAATTAAAAAAAGTAATTAAAAGTTAACATACATTTTATGTGCGTCTGTTCAAGAAATTTCTGCGTCATTTTTTTTTACGTTCGACCTTCCCTGTCCGCTTGATTTTCCTCATCCAAGTTACTTCTCTTGTAACGGCGGTTTCTATAACGATTGTCGTGTTCATCAATTATCTCCCCCTCCTCTGTTTCCGTTTCCACCTCCGTTTCCACCTCTTCTTCCGTCCTCACCTCTTCTTCTTCTGTCTCCGCCTCTTCATCCACCTCAACAATGTGAAGACGTCCATAGTCATCATCGTCATCGTCTCCATTCCCATTTTCCATAAATTGAGGTTGATTCTCGTTCTGAAAATTTTCCGGTGGTTGTGACTCATCTTCCTCTTCCACCTGACCGTTAAAACCGTGAATTTCCACTTCCGGTCCGATTGCCACTGGAGGAGTGTGCTCATCCACGTGAGGTGGGATTTCCTCCATGTCCACGAGAAGTACAGGAAAATGCTCGTTAATCCCATTCATTTGTGGATGATCACCACCGGATCCCAGGGGTAAAATTTCTACAGGGGGTGGAGGAGGAGGTGGACGCTCTAAAATAACCGGAGATCCAGAGGGCAGCGGCGGCTGCGGTGCAGAGTCATCAAAGTGAGGTGGTGACACAATGTCCCTCTCTGCTTGAGGTGGCAATGGTGCAGGTGGAGGTGGAACGACTTGTTCGTGACCATTGATCTCGTTATCGGGAGTAGTTGCGTTTGCAGTGGGGACGGCGCCTAACTCTTGAGGATCTGGCATGTCACCTTCCATTGGTTCAATATCCTACAGAAAAAAATAAAATAAAACAAGAAAAATTAAAATGTGATCTAATTAATTAAAATTGCAAAGGAAATAATTAGTCTATAGTAAATTACCTGTACAAGGTCTGGTAATCCATTTAATATGGGCCTTGGATCAACATTCATTTCATCAGATCCGGTGGAACTTGCCTCCTGATCTCCTTGAGGCGTAGGTGGAGCCACTGCTGCTGGAGGTGGAGCTGGTGGTTCATTAGTGTTTATCTCAAGACTGAATACCCTTGAGTAGCGATTATTCCGAACCGGAATAAAAGCGGGAGCCGGCAATAACATTGGAACTGCAAGGGGTGGGGCTACTCTATTTTCTTCCGGTTGTCCAGATTCACCACCTCCGGTGGAATTCTCCTGAGGTGGAAGGATTAATGGTGGTGGAGATGTTGGCTGTAATCGGGACGGTGGTGGCGGTCCTGATAAATTATCCTCATCTGGCCGGCGACGTAAAGGTGGTGGAAATTGGATCGGAGGTGGTAATGGAATCTGCTGATTATTCATATTGGTTGTTGTCGTTCCACCGTTGTGTAAAAATCGCCTTGGCAATGTTAACGGCAAATTGATAAGAGTTGATTGCTCAGAAGATCTGGCAGAAGTGGTAGTGGAGGATGTTACACCTCCCCCTCCAGCCAGCAAAGATCCATTTGGAGTGAATATGAAATAACCCGGATCAGAGGAACAACAAGAAGAAGAAGACTCGGTTTGATCTGGTTCCTCCACTGGTTCCTCCGCTGGTTTCCCCCGCCCGCCACCCCTTTTCCTACCACGAGTTCCCCTTGTGGAAGGAGTCGTTGTTCCTGTCTTCCCACGCCCACCCCCTCGCCCTGGTGTCGCTTTTGGCTTTTTTCCTTTTGCACTTTCTGAGCGGCGATCTAATGCACTTTGGTGCTTTGGTGGACGTCCTGCCCGGGGGCGACTACCCCCACGATTTTTCTTTGCTGGCTTTTTTGGGAGTTGTTGAACAGCGTCGCTTTCATTTCCACTTATGTTTCCATTCCCTCCAGGAGCTGCTGGAGGTGGTAATGATGGCGTGGAAACAATTGGGGGCACGAGGTTGCTGATACCACCTCCAGATAAAGTGACGCGTGCAATTGCGTGCCGATTTTCTATAATTTCTCGTCTTTCTGGTGCAGGAGTACCAGCTCTAGATAAGCTGCGCTCATCAAACAAAGCGGCAATTTGCGGTCCTGACTGGAGTAGTCGTTCAATAGCGCTCGCATAGTTACGACGGGTGGGGGTGGGGGTTGCTCTTGTGTCACCACCTCCGGCAGCACTTGTAATTGTGGCGGATGGACCACCCGCTGAGCGATGTTGCTGTTGTACTGGTAAAGGTGGTGGCGGTTGGGAAGGCAAAGTGTAAACGTTCCTGGATGGACAGTAGGGATAAGCAGGGTAATTCGCTGGACGTGGGGTGGGTGGATTTTCTGGATAATCGCCACCCCGTCTGGTTGGTCTGATGGCAGAAGAAGAATTATTGGATGAGCAAGTGTATCCACCTCCGGAGTACATAATTCCTTGACGTGGAGGTGGAGGAGGACAATTAAAGTTGTCATTAGCATTGCCCATCTGCATCGAATGGGTTACTTCATTTCCAGAAGGATAGCCCATGGCATGAGATGGACCATTGTTACCCCAGGGGTTCCACTGAGGTGGCATCTGTCCACGAGGTGGATAGTGCTGCTGCTGGGGAGGATAGCCACCCATGACATGACTCTGTTGTTGTTGTTGCTGCTGCTGCTGCGGAGGTGGCAAATGATGCTGGAATTGTTGTTGTTGCTGTGGAGTTGGACATCGGAACCTCTGCTGTGGACATCTTGCAGATTGTGAGGGATGATACATTACATCTTGAGTATGGCTTGGATGATGATGATGTGTCGTGAATGGAGCTCCAGATGAAGGCTGTGATTGGTTACCAGTTCGTTGAAAATTTCCCCCAGAAGTGGCTCCAGGACCGGTTGCAGTTTCAATTCGAACTCGCTTGGAACCTTGTTGTGCGTTAGGGGGAACGACAACGCTCAGGGGAAGCCCGTTCCAAGAAAACTGCTGCTGTTGTTGTTGTTGACGCTGTTGTTGTTCATGTAAGCGCTGTTGTTCTTGTAAGCGCTGCTGTTCTTGTAAGCGCTGCTGTTCTTGTAAGCGCTGTTGTTCTTGCAAGCGCTGTTGTTGTTCTTGTAAGCGCTGTTGTTGAAGTTGCTGTTGGTAGTTTTCTGGATAGCGCTGAGGTGGACATGGCGCTGATCCTTGCTGTTGTTGACGGTGGAAAGTGAATCTTTGCATTTGCTGTCGTTCAAAACAATGGTAAGTTACTTCCCTTGGCTCATTATTGTCATGTTGTTGTTGTTGCTGCTGTTGTTGTTGTCGCTGATTACCCTGGGAACTAACTTGAATCCCTTCTCCAGTAACCAGCGTAGGTCTCATTACGATCACTGGATTAATTGATGTATCACCCGAGATACTTCCACCTGCTGCTCCTGCAGAACTTCGTGACGGGTTTCTGACCAGGGCAAAAGCGGACACGTGTGGCGAAGGTGGAGGAACCGGCCGTAAGATAACAGGTGGTGGTATTACTTCCCCATTATAATCTCGTTTGACCCCACCCACAGCCACACTCACAACACCGCCGGCACCCACACCCTCACCCCCACCAACACCCACATTCACATCCCCATTCGGATGCGACTCAAACATATCAACCAGAGTATGGGCTGCAGCCAATGTAGCTGCTGATTGTGGAGAAATGTGAACACTTGTTTGATTTTCGTGTGCATTAGGTGGCTGCTGAAATTCCGGTGGGAAAGGAATATATCCCGGTGGAGATGCCCTTCTCAGAGTGATTTGTTCCATTTCAATTCCATTTTGGTAAGGTCCCGCTTGGGATATCATTTCATAAATAGGCACTGCCGATGAGGTGGTAGCAGTAGAATTGGGAGGGCGACTTCGCACAAAAAATTGGTATTCGCAGTTGATCTCCTGACGCCCGTTGTCTGCTGAAGAGGTGGAAGTTGAGCTGGCAGAATTCCAAGGTACAACCTGATTGTCATTCATCACCGGCATTTGTATAACAGAGTGGGGCCGCTGAGGTGGTGGAAACTGCTCATGTGGCACTCCTAAGCTGGAATAGCAACGCTGTTGGACCTGCTGCTGTTGGGTTAAGGAAGTGATTGTGCAAGATGGTCCAACTGTTGAGGATGGTCTTCGATATCGATAAGGCGCTGCGGTAGAGGAGTTGGTTGCCGAAAGAGGATTCATTTGAAGGATTTGACGAATATGAATATTATTGTTGGAGGTGGACTCCATCGAAGAGTTTCTGGCTTGCTGTTGTACCAAAGGTGGAAATTGGTGTGCTTGCTGCTGTAGAGGTGGTGGCAAATGGTGACGTGGCTGATTCCGTGAACCAGACGGTATTAAATGGGTAAGCTCGGGTGCGACAAAACCCGGTGGTCTCGGGGGACGCTCCATTATTGTCGGGGTATATGTCAAGGGTGATCCTCTCTACAAAGCGGAAACAAAGGTTGGTTGCAAAATTTAAAAATTGATTTAAAAAAAAATTTACTTAACTGAAATAAAAATGGATGTTTTTTTCAACGCACACAAGTTTGACAGAATCGATCAGGAAGAGATTGCAAAGTGGGCGATTGGTTGGTGAAGGGCTCCCCAGTTACCTCCCACTCTCCACGATGTCCACAGCCCGCACAACAGGTCCGCTTTTTGAAGTGACTTCGACGATAAGAGTCAAAGCAACTGTCCCGGCAAAAGTTTGGGTTCGCACTGGATCTCTGGTGTAATAAATCCCGGCACCATTCACAGAACTTCTCCTCTACAAAAATAAGCAAAACCAAGCTTTAAAATGCGCAAAAAAAAGCCAAGCGATTACACTTACCTAAAATACATCATAAATTATTTTTTACCCTGAGGAGACGGTGTTAAGCCGGAAATCGGACGTACACTTTGCTGCGGCTGCTCGGGCGACTGCTGATGACCGGTTCTTAAATCCAACGCTTGTAACTGCACACCTCTGTTTTCCCCAGCTTGACCTTCAACCTAAAACCATGTTTAATTTTACATGCAATTAAACGAAACCTATTTAGTTAACTAATTATCATCGTAATAATCCAGTCTCATTTAACCCCTAACCTTTAAACATGCCAAATTTTAATATTGCCATTAAATATAACACAGTTACAACTTGAATAGTGAAGCTACCTATTTTTTTATTGTTTTTCTCTCTAAAAAAAAGTACAATAGGCAGCTATAAAAAAAGTGGGCGGAAAAGCGACAAAATTCCAAGAAAATTTACTTTCTAAATTGAATACCCACCTGAATCGTGTTATATATTTTTTCACACCTGCTGTTCCATTTCAACAAAAAACTCTGCAATTCAATCTATTATAAAATAAACCGTTATATGCTGGCTTATTTAGGTCAGTGTAGCAAGTAGCAACAGAAAAATAATATATTTTTTATAATAATCGCCATGACACCTAAACTTTGAAAGAAAAGCCTACTTAAAAAATGACGAGATGAATTAAACTAAACTGTATTACAACATATTCTAATGATTACGCAATTTTTTTGTCCTTTGGCTAAATAAAACCTAAACATATTTACTTTATTGCATTTTTTGTCCCAAAGGGAGAAAGTAAAAAGCAAACAAGTGTCCATGTCAATGTCATTTTCACTGAGAAAAAAAACCACCGCCCCCGCATTTTTTTCCCTTGTTGCATGATATACAAATCTGAGCACGCGGGTGACACAAGCAAACAAAATATATATTTTTTTACCTTTTACCGGATATTCATATGAACAGAAAGAAAGAAAAAAAATCTCGGGGAAAAGAGACCTCACAAGTTCAAGTGAAAACAGACAGAGAGATCCGATTACAGAATAAACTCAAGAGTAGAAGGAAAAAAAAACACCCGGGTATATATTTTCTATCATCTAAATTTTTCTTTTGAAATTCTCTTTTTTTCTCAATTCCCTGAGGGAAAAAAATAGTACACCCGATATACCTTTCTCTCTCTGCTCACCATTTCCTTCTGGCACGCAGCAGGCAGACAATTTTCCAGAAAAAAATCGTCATTACAAAAAATCTATTGCATAATAATCTACATACAACATAAAAAAATATATATTATTGATCTGCTAATCTAATACATGCTTCTTGTTGATGATTTTATTTTTTATTTTCTGTAACAATTTTCCCTATCAACTTGCTTGCCTACGCAACAACTTGATAAAATAAATTTTGTCACTTTGAACCCATTTTATTTTCTCCAGTGGACTCGATCATGCCATGTGTATGTATATATTTTTTTTTGTATGCTCTGATTTTATTTTCATTCTATGTGCGTTCCTCTTTCTACGAAATGTGTGCTGATGTTGTGCAGAAATCTGATATGTCTTCCCCGTCTCCTCTTTCTACTTTACTATATCGTCTTTCACGACTGCTGCTGCTGCTGCTTGTGAAAAGATCAGATTACAACAGCGAAACTACCTGGTAAACAATTTTTATTTATAAACCAAAAAAAAACTATCTAGTTTGTTAAAAAAATTCTTTTCATCACGTTTTTACGCTCATTATAAACAAAGTTGTCGATATGCTCATTGTAATAAAAAACGGGGTAGGATTAAGATTTACAGAAAAAAATACCCGGGTTTTATCCAGAAGAAATAAATAAAAATATGAAGGATATTTTTCCCCAGAAGATGTTTTTTTAAATAGCAATTCTATTATAATTACCAATAAAAAAATACTCTCAGGAAAATAAGACGCTTATGTCTCAAGTAGCCCCAATTTGTGTTTCATTCAAGTGGCTTAATAATAATGAACTCGTGTGTAAGCTGAGGTACTTGGCTAAAAATGAAAATCATGGGAACGATGTAATAAATACCGAGATTGATAAACTTGAGCATTCTATCTTTTTGGTAGCGTAATATTTTTTTTATTTTAAAAATAAAATAATAGCCTAAAAGGTAAAAAAGGAAAATAAAAAAACGAATGATAACGATTCCATGAATCACGCCACCACACCGTCAGGATAGTCAAGTCATCAGCAGGACGATTACATTACATGGTCGTTATCATCAACGACAAAACAATTAAATTTAATGTGAGCATAGAAAGAGAGCAAAGGTCTAAGTAATTCCACTAGAGAAAAAAAAAGATTTCATGTTTATTTTACCACAAAGTAGCATACGAATTTCAAGTATTTCTTTATTCTTGACTGAAAGTCTTTTCTTTAAAGATTATTTATTTTTTCTTGGTTGCAAAAACGTCATAAGTTTCATATTGACAAGAGATTAAAATAGCTTGATATTATTATTATTATTTTTTAAAGAAATGGCCATAGTTTTCTTTTAATGTCACGAACAGCTAAAGGTTAAGTGAGATAAGACGCATATATGAATTTTGACCGTTGTCTCAATTTCATTTTGGAATGCTCGAGATAAAATAATTTTTCGTTGTGCTTCGTCTTAAAAGAATAAAATGACTTATTATTGTTATTATTATTATGACTGTACTACGTTTGCTAACTTTTTTTTTGGATGTTGCGAAAAAAGCTGGTTATTTTTGGATGGCATTTTACTTCGCGACAGTGGATTTCTCTGTTGTCTCCGATGAGCATTAGAAAAACGAAGAAGCAGTAAAATAGCAATAAAATAGTTTATCAAAATAAAAAAATAATTGCTTAATACGAAAAAATAATCCGGCATAATGATGTTTTAAGGTACCTTAAAAATATGTCATTTTTTTGAAGCTGACTACATACATGACCATGTCACATGATTGTGATGAGAAAGTGGCGGCGTTGGTGATGGTTTTTTTTACATTAACTGATATCATGTCTCGGTAACCGTTATAGCAATTTACGTTAATGGCTTATTTGCTAATAGTTTTTTTTTGCACAAGAAAATAAAACCATTTTACCGTCGCCTCTCTCAACTTTCTAATCCTTTTTTTCCAGGCGCCACTAAAAAAATTATCAAGAGACAACGTGTTAAATTACGGTGGCAAAATATATTGCGTAATCTGGGCATTTGGGATTAATACGTTTAATTTTTCCTCGAAATTTTCTACCCTGAGCTGCCTGATCTCTTAAAAAAAATTCCACTCTTGTTGCACGTGTGTGTGGCGAAGATTGACATCTCTGCCAAAAAAAATTATTGTAAACAATTTTCGTACATATTTTTTTAATAAGAGGAGCAAGTGTTTTAGAAATAAAGCTATGTGCAAGATACGAGTTAACAAGTGTGACCCGACCTACAAAAACAAAGAAAACAATTCAAGCTCAGTTGGTTAACCCAGTCGTTAGGTACGTCTTGGTACAAAAACTCGAGCTATTCTTTATATGCATTCAGTTTGTTTATTGTAATGAAAAAATTGTGAAATTAAATGTTTATATAAAGCCCTACACATATAAACACCAAAAATAGCAGAACAATCGATCCTACTCTTCTCCTCCTGCCAAGCGACTATGGTGATGATTACGCAATCTCTTCGCTACTAATTCGTTTTTTCACACCACCAGACTTGACAAAAGAGGACTGAACTTATGATGATGATGATAACAAGCAACAGTATTTTTTTCATCATTGATTATATAATACGTATTTTCTTTTAGAATCGTCATCACTTTTTTTTCTTGCTTCACACAGAAAAATAAATTGAGCGTGTCATATCAGAAAATATGAAGGAAATCTTTTTTTCGGTAAAGCAGAACGACAGAGTATGAACTTATGCGTTTTTTTTCCCTTTTGCGCTTACATGTCTACTTATTATAATGTATTATGTCAATGAACGGTTTCCGTGCTTATGTCTGCACAATTTTTTTTTCAGGAAACAAGCTCAAAATAAACTTGTTGACATGAGTGACACATGTACAGTCTGTATGATAGTGACCACAAGTCACTCAAAATTTTCCTTTCTTTTGAAAATAAATGATCAGAGAGAATTTTTTTTTTTCCCAGAGACTAAAAGTGTAATTAGCTAGAATGGTATGGAATGATCCCGATTTATATATATTTTTTTATAGATACAATTTCATCTTCCCACGTGTAAATGTCATCAGAGATAACCTTCTTCTCTCTTGGGAGAGAACAACAACTGAAGAGAGAGGATTTTTTTGTCAAGTGTTTCCCAAAATGTCATTACGCTTCGTAATGCAAAACAAATGAGTCTGATGGATGCCTATGCTCTTCCAGTTTTTTAAAAAAAACTCTGTGCCTTCTAACAAGCTATAAGAGAAAGCAAAAAAAAGGTAGAAAAAAGTGTAAACACTTTTCTCTCTCTTCCTACGCACCTTTCTCCATATTTTGAAGCAATCTCCATCCTCGTCTTTTGCTTTCTCCTCCTCAAACGTGAAAAGGATAATAATGATAATGCGTTGCATAGCGATATTTTTTTTTACCCAGCAACTTGCCTTGACGGTTTATCATCATCAGAATATAAAAAATATATATATATACGCAGAAAAATAAACCGTCATGTTCATCTCTCTCTCTCTCTTGCTACCTTGTTTTTGTTGTTTTGTTAGAAAGCTCGGAGCACCCAAAAAAGGTGAAAAACAGAGAGAAACTCGACAACTGATCTAATAATCTTGTTATCTCATTTCCTTTCATTTTCCTCCAAACTACTCTTCTACTTGCTTAACAACTATTCATCTTTCTTGGTAACGGCATGATTGTCAGGTTCATTTCTCTTTTCAAAACCTCTCGGCGAAACGTTATTTATTTTTTGCTAATAATTTTCCTGGAACCAAAAATCTCAAGCAAACCATATAACACGGTTGACAATATAAAGATAATTTTGTTGGGAAAGAGAAAAGAAAGCTGAAGATTTTTTTTGAAAATCACGGCAGAAAATTAACGGGAAATTAGAAAAAAATAAGTTGGTAGGGAAACGGTCAAAAATCTTTCATTTGGTTTTGGGTCAGGGGCGTAGCCAGAAGGGGGATAGGTGGGAGGAAAAAGGGAGAAAATTGTTATGGGCTATAATACAATTTATGTGAGAGTAGTCTAGTTTGTTGAGTGATAAAAAAATCTGGATTTAAACTTTGATCATTCATCTATAAATATTTTGATCTATCTTCTTGGGAAAAGGATTTTAGTGTGGTTCAGAGTTTATTAGAGATATGGGTGATTTGAGATGAGTGAAGGATGATGATGACGCACAACAAGATGCATTATTAGTCGCGATTTATTATGATACATGCATGGATTTTTTTTATTCAATGGTTTGCTTTAGTAGAAAAATAAGGATATTTTTCCTTGATTTTTTCTCTCTCCTTTCTTCATCTATCTCGATATTATTAAGCTGGGATAAAGATTTTTTTGCAAGGAACAAATTTTCTGAGAAGTAGTTTGAAACTGATTGAGTGGAAGAAAAGAGAGAGAGAAATAAACTCCTACATTTTCACATGGATTGGATTGAATAATAAAAAAAATCTGTTTCAAATCTTTTGATCTCATCCATTCTTAATCCTATACCATTATCATATTTTTTTTCAAAAGAGAGATAATATTATTGAGTTTTCGAAAAATTTCTACAGAAATAGCTAATAAGATTGTGAAAAATTTGTTACTGAAAATATGGATTACAGGGTTCACTCGTACAGAATAAAAGGGTTACGTAACTTGTGTGTAGGTGTATACCAAAAATATGATTTTATACATTTTATTTTCACAAATTGCCCCATGCCATTTAGCACAGACAAGAACCCGGTTTTAACGGGCAGAAGTCTTTCTGGTTGGTTATGAAATATTATTATTGTCGTCAGGATCACGAACGACCCATTCATCTCACGCTGCTTTAATAGGTACTTAAGCAGCAAGCATCACATAATCATCATCATTCCTCTCCATTTTCATCTCTTTTCTATCTCCTCCTGTCTTTCACTCTTCAAATCACCTTTGTCATCTCTCTCTCATCTGAATGAATATATAGAATTGGTAATAAGTAAGTTTCATTGCTTTTCTAGTGAAAATAGACAAGAGAGATGCGTTCAAATTTTCCTCTTTTGTTATCATCTAAATCATTGTCTTTCTCTCTCTGTATGATATAGAGAAGATGCATAGTTACACAGACAGAGTGAAAATACGTCAGAAATATATAGAGAAATTTTTTAACACTTTAAAACGTACCAGAACGACAACAACAAGTGCGTATGCCAAAGAGAAACTGAAGAGATCAAGTCTTCTTGTTAGAGGATGATGCTTCACTAATTCCCTTTCTCCTTCAACTGACAAGACAGACAAGTTATGCCATTATAATGACTGAACCAAGTAGCCGGAAAAAAATTAATGGTAAAAAATAATATGCATAAAAATTAAATAATATTTTATTGATAACCGTCATGTTAAAAAAAAGTGGGAGATTTGTTCCATGAGACATTTTAGGACATGACGGGCGACCGAGGAACAGACATACCCAGACAATGTTTAATAATCTAATCTTGTGTATACCCGGCTACTCTATAAAAGAACATGATCTCTTTTTCTCCACGACAACGACAGCAAGAAAACTCTCTCTCTCTCTCTCTCTCTCATGCCACGGTTTATTGCTACTGTTTAACATCTGCATGAATTTTATGCCCAGACATGAACCACCACTACAAACTATTACTACCTTTTGGCGTCAGTATTATTTGCATATTAAAAATAGCAACTTTTATATGCTTACAGCTTTTATAAATAGGTAAGATAGGTAGATAAAAAGCAAACATTAAATACTTCACCCAGATATTATTATAGGCTGTTTGATGCAAACAGTATTTTTTCCTCGGGGGAGAACAAACTTGAATTGCTTTTTAGTTACCATTTGAAATATAAACTGAAAGAGTCCCTTAAAAAAGAAAATGACTGAGTAGTAGTTACGATACACGCTTTATTATCCTATCAATTCAGTCTCTTTTGTCCTGCTACTACTATAATAATTATGATTGCCAAAAAAAAACATAACCCGGGTACTCATCACATCTCTATAAAAAATATTAATGCTTCTATAAAAAAAATTATCTTATGGCTATAATAACGACTGGAGTCAAAAGAAGAAAAAGGAGGTGAACTACCAGAGTGAGGTTCTCAGGTTTCCCAATCAGAACGGTTTCCTCTTTCTCTTCTCAAGTTATCCCGTTCTCTACTCGTATGCCTATGCTTATTTTACCTATTTATTTGGATCTAGAAATAAAAAAACGTGTTTCGTGTATGCATTCCTATGGATGCTCTCACCACGTGTAAAATAATTAGTTATAATAATAACCGGGGAAAATGGATCTCTAGGAAAATTAATCCTTTTTCTTGTGTGGATGCATTTTCACCAAAGTAATTAAAATGATGATCATTAGATGAAGGTAGTTATGTAACGGGGCATTAATTATGATAAAAGGAGGGATCGTTTGTTGTTTTTTTTGGTGCTATTTGTAATTAATGAGGAGTAAATGTACTTACCAGTAACCTGTGAAGTTGGCTGGGTGGATGGGATGCTGCTCGAACAATCACTCCAGGAGTGCTACTGGACGGTGGAGGAACAGAGGTGGAGGGATACAGGGAATTTTCTGAGGATTCTGGTGTAGGTGGCTGTGTTACCCCAAAAGATGAGGAATGACGAATAACTGGAGAGGGTAAAGGAACTTGAGGTGATGAGGTGGAGGATGACGATGTAGCAGCAGTGGTGGTGGAGGAGGAGGATGAGGTGGAGGATGACGAAGACGTGTTGCTGCTGCTATCAACTTTTACTTTCTCATCCTCTCCTCCTCCTGTTGACATGATTGTGTATTTTCCAAAAACACCTAAGCAGCCATAAAATGTAGAAAAACTTACAGAAAAAGTAAACTATATCTACTGTTCTCTCGTTCAAATAACTTTCCAGTTTGTTAGTCTTTTTATCTCAAAATATTTTCACACACTTTCAAAACCAGTTTTTATATCTAAAAAAAAGTATTTTCTTCAAAAAAATAGTCACTTCACAAGAAAAAGTCTTTTTTTGGGAAAATCTCTACAAAAAAAAGCACGTTGCCCATGCAAAAAAAAACAACAACTTGTTCGAGTCTCTTCTCTGTCCTCCTGCTCCATATTTCCCCTCAACTCACACGCTCTACTACACACTAGTCTACATTGCAACAAGAGCTTCTACAAAATATTTTCTTTAAAAAAATTTTTTTGGAGTTGTTGAACAGAACGCTGCTCGCACTGGAATGAGCTTGGTAGAGAAATGGACCATGCCTCTTACCAAAAAAGCCTTTTCACTATACTCCTGTGTGACACGAGTTTCCAGAGAGAGTCTCAAACAACGAGAGGGATGGATGCTGTGTAAAAAGATGTAGCCGAAAAGAAAGAAAAGCAGAGAGTAGAGCCGTATATTATAAGGCTATACAAGAAGAAGGGTAGAGATAAGCAAATAGTCAAGAAAAGAAGCAGCATTCGTTTTTATCGGGACTTTGGAACCAGAAAAAAATTATATATGTAAGTGGTACGACGTCTGGTATGTACATAGAAAGTGTGTATGATTTTATATGAAATGACTGATTTATTTGGAAGGGATACATGATTTTTTGGTAGCTTGGATTTTTCTCTGTGCCTGGCGTATTTTTTTCTTCTCTCCGACGACTCGAACGAGTGTACTTTTTTATTAGAGCAAAATATAGCAAAAATATGTATGTAAATAGCTTGTTAATTATCTTACATGTTTTGCACTTTGTATGTGCGCTCATGTTAAAAAAAATGCAAAACCTTTTTTGGAGTTTTTTTTTATTGAAGAATGAAATACACACATAACATGGTTTATGTTGCGGTGGATGGATGGATATACGGCGTGGTGAAGAAAGGAGGGAGTATGGAAAGCATGGCAAAATATTTTTTTATCAAGAAATAAAAATGGAGGCGGTTTGTAATTATTTTATGACTGCTTATACACTACACACATAACACTGATTTTTAATGACAGTTGTCGTTAACTGATTGGTAACGGGATAGCTTGGAATGGTGGCGTGATCCTGTTGGAAGTAGCAAATAAGATGGGAAAACGTAAACTGGAAATAAAAAAAAACTTGGGCCCGGTTATTCGGAGAAATGACAATGTAGGTAGAGGATGATAGATATTTTATTAGTGTTAATTCGTAGAAATAATATTTTTCAGGTGACATGTTTTTCTTACAGGACGTGTAAAAATATAATAGGTGCAAAAAATTGCAATAATTAAATAGCATAATGTTACCAGTAATGAACCTGAAAGTATGAATGGGGTAACGTGATACATTTGTAAACAAGGTGCATGGCACACTTGTTGACTGGCTTAGTTTTGATGATTTATGATGATCTAATAATTTTAAAACTATAAATCCTAAAGATTTTAATTAGTTGAAAATAACACAACGCAGTTTCATGGTTTACTGCATTAAGATGCTTACATCATTTCTCTCATTCAATCTAGCTTTCTTTTAATTCGATCAAACAGCTCAACTTTGTAGAGCAGCCGAGTTTCTCGCCATGACAAATGCAGACATGTCAGTCAACTTACAAGTCGCCACTTGACTTGGTGAAGATGTGGAAATCCATTCATGAGGAAAACAATAGAGAAAATAATCACCACTCAATTTTCTTCATCTCTTTCCTCACAAAACAGACTACTTTCTCTCTTCACCAAATACTATTTTAATACCATGCTGTGCGCACTACATTTACATTACTACCAAAAAATCATATAAAATTTCAAACCTACTATTTTGTAGACATTTGCATAAAAAAATATTTTTATATGGGGAGATTTATTATGAGGTGGATTTTTGTAGCTTTTTTTATGAGATGAGTTATGAAAATCTGTAGAAGCGGAAGTGTGAAACGACACACAAAAATTCTACTTTTTATGGTTATGCGACTACTGACATTAAAAATGATGACTTTTTTTTGCTGAAAGTAAAATATATTTTTGTAGAAAAATATATTCCGTTAAAGATTAATGGAAAATTAATTAACACTTGAAAGAAAGAATATGTACGAAAAGTAATTTAGAAAAGATAATTAAGTAATGTAGTTAAATAAGGTGGAGAAGTAGAAAAAGATTTTTTAAGAGCACTTTACTGATTTTTTTATTCATTTATGCGCTACGACTAGATATTCTAGAAATTGTTTTTTTTAAACTTAACGTGTTTAATATTAATTAAACTGCTATTTATCTTTCCTTTTGTAATAAACTTGATCATGATTGAAAATAGTTGTGGCGGAATAAATTGATGCGACAACTAAAACGAGGAAAATTGTCGTTGCAATTTGTTCCATACGTTGGAACTTTTCAATCGCCGTTTGTTTCCGTTTCTTTCTGCGCTCCTTTTCCGCCTTTCTGTATTCTTGCTTTGCAAATGTTTCCGAGTAATGGGCTTGTGTCCTAAAATAATTAAAAATTGTTTTTTGTTAATGTTTAATTAATAATTGAGCAATTAAACTTTATTTTTATTATCGTACCATGCGTCAAAGTCGTAGTGTTTTGTTTTGCCGGTGTAAGGACCTTTGCTTTTTTCAGCGTCTCCGAAATTGGCGGCGTTGACCTGGTTAAAAAATAAGTTGTTAAATAAATTGTTAATTGAACGGTTTAATTAAACTTTAATTGGTGTTGGTAATATTTAAAGGCGTACATTTTCGTAAAAGTTCTCGTGAACCCTTTCCTTTTGCGTTTTATTTTGACCTGACGCCTGGCTTGCTGCGGCGGGATTTTCGTAAACTTCGGTGTGGTCAGTAGCGGTGACGCCAGGTGGGAGAAGGCCTCTGTCGTACAATTTGCGTAACTTGTTATTTCCCAGGACTTCATAAGCTGTGCTAATCTCTTGAAACTTTACAGAGTTATCCTGAAAAATTAAAATGACAATAATAATATTAACAAAAATTGGAATAAAATGTGTACCATTTAAATAAATATTTTATAATTAACTTTGTTCATATTTAACTCACCGCGCCTTTGTCAGGATGGTAAACCATGGACATTTTATAGTACGCCTTTTTTATATCCCCTTGGGACGCCTTCGGTGTCAATCCCAAGGCGTCATAGTAACTTCTGTGCATTTCTCGACATAGAAACACCTGCAATTAGAAACAAAACAATTAAAAATACGGTACATATTTCATTTTTTTCCCTTCACCTCACTTTCAACTAATTCAGTAGTTTAGTAACAATAATTACTAATTACCTTAATGTCAGGTACTCTTCGATAAACTTGACTAAGCGACAACATTATTATCCACCCCACCTCTAGTTCAGTTTAAATTACTTCAGCCTTTCCTTCTCCAAAGACATTAAAATCTTGTCCGTTGACCTTTAACCGTCCTCACCACCCCTGTCACAGATTTTACTCCCCAACTGCTCCACTAACTCAGGTGTCACCTCAACTCCTTAACTGTTCACTAAAAATTTAAAAACAACCCATTATTATTATTACCTAATCCAACTCAAAACACACAACACCAACATCATTTACAATCTTTAAAAAACACTGTTAATAATTAAATTGTTAACTTTCCTTACCATGGCCAGTGCGTGGACAACGTTAGACTGACAATCCCCTGTTATTTTTTAACAAACTTTAAAACTAACAGGGGTAAACTTTAATTAAATGTTTTCGGAGAAGAGGTAGAACGAACACATGTTTTCTGGTTACATTGCTGAAGTAAAACCGCTGCTGCTGACTTTGTGTAGCAGCAGCTGAATCGAGGCTCATGAGATGGTTATTCCAAAATGCATGGGTTACATGACAAACCTCGGTTTTCTTTCAACTCAACTCATTCTTTTTAAGAAAAATCTCGTTTTTTTTGTAAAGAAACAAAAAAAATCTGTTAAAAAGTCGTTAAAAATGAAAGAGAAATGAAATGACAGAACATTTGCAAAAAAACACAATGCCTAATTACATTTTTGCTACTTTATTGATCACTTTTACCATTTTTTTGTTCTTTCAAGAAGAATGACGCTGATGACTAAGGTAGCTGTGTATAGAGAGATAACAATGATGATTGTTGTCACGACAGGTTTTTCTGGTAGAGATGCGGTAATCATGATCATAAGAGGCGTTTTCATCTCAAAAAGATAGAAAGTGTTAATGCTCATGTTCTCTTCCGTCATTTGAATATGTTTAATTTCTACACGTGAATTTCTCTACACACAAATGATTACTTTATGTTTTTTACTGCAGTTAAAAGAATGACTATTACATATACACTAGCTGAGTGAATGCAAAAATTGAATAAAATCAAGTTTCCACTTTTATTTCTCATTTTAGACACAAGTCTGCACTCTGTTGCGTCAGACCTCTTTCATTCATACAATTTTCATTTTTAAATTAACTTTCTTACATAAACCGTTATTTTGAAATTATAATAAAAATGGTAACATTTTCATCATCATTATTTCCGTTAATACTTTTGTTAACGGTAACAACGACCGTTATTGCTGGAGCAAGGCTACGACGTAGACAGCAACATGAACTGCTCCAGTTTGGAAACAAGTGTACAATTCCCCGTCAAGGGGGTGAAATCGTAACCGAGTGTGACGCCAGCAAAGGTCTCGTTTGTGACGGGAAAGCGTGCATTTGCACATTCTCAGACTATTTCGCCTACGACGCGTTCAGTGACGAGTGTCGAAAAAAACTGGGCAAGTCCTGCCGTCCCACAAAAGAGCACAGCAAACTGTTAGAATTACCTTTCCACCTAAAATGTCATTCAACCGCGACCTGTGCCGTGGTCTCGAGAAATATGATGTTGGACGGGAAAGCAGCCGGAAACTCGATGGACAATATCGACGGCTTCACCATGTGCGTTTGCCAGTACGGTTATCAGCCAAACGATAAGCTGGACGGTTGTCACGTCCAATCCCCAAAAATTGCTTTGGAACCTTTTCGGGACGCGGTGCGAATTAACTACGACGATGATGAAGACGACGATTAAATTAAACTAAAAATTAATTTATCTAATTTGTTTATCATTTACAAGCATAAAAAATAAATTATTTTTTAACAAAAATATTTTTAAGTTCTTCGTGTCGGGTCATCCGGTCGTTTCCACATGGCAGCCGCGATATACCAATTGATAAGCACGTTAACCGCTGTCGGCACCGATTTCGGTTGCATCGTGTATCCGGTCAACTTTGCCGCCACAATTTTAAATCCTGGCAGGGTCTTGACAATAAACCGTCTCACGGGTGTGTCATATGTAGCATAAGTTTTGAGTCCTTGAAGAAAATCTTCCGAAGCTGGGTACATTCTTGACAAAACGATCATCATCCGAAATAACATGCACATCCCAAAAATGGCATCCATTACATAAAAACTTAGTCCAAAGTAGTCAATATCCGGTTCCTGGATTAGTTGAATGAACATGAAAACGTCGCTCACAAATTGGGCGTAGTTTGCCGCCTGAGCCCCGCCCATCAATTTCCCAATCCAACGGTTATGACTTTGCGCCGCGATCATAATTCGACGATAGTCGTGCATCAAAAGAAGGATATCGTATTGCGTTCCAGGGGCCTTTGTTTTCGGATCCAGGTACTTGTAAGGTATCGTCCAAGCAGCTTTAAGCTCCTGTGTGGTTGATCCCGGTCGGCGTCTTAGTCCACTTACACGACGCCTTGTTGTCGTTGAGGATCCCTCCCTATCACCTGGGGTCTGTTGAGCGGTTGTTCCTCTAACGGCAGGAGTAACTTTTCCCCGATTTCCCATTCCTGCTGTTAAATCCCCAAAAACCTCGGATCTCCTCACTCCACCAGGTTGACCGTTAAATCCCTGCGCAGGACCTTGTCGAATTCCAAGTTGTTGACTTCGTCCATTTTCCTCATTTTTCTTTTCCTGAACTTTTCCACCTCCGGTGGTAGCATTATTTGTGGGAGTCTCACCTTGCCCCAGTATTGGTCTCACCTTTCCTTGATCGATTAACGCATACAGTGTTTTGGTCATTTCTTCCAAAAGATGCTGGAAACTGACACTGTAGCTTTCAGCCAAAACCATGGTGCAGGCCTGGTAGGCGTAGGCATGGTACATGAAGAAGCACTCGTGCAAACAAAAAATAATTTGGAGGTACCAAGTGTCCACGGTTAGTAACGCGTACGTGTTGAGTACAAACTTGGGCGTGAAGAAGAATTGGACAGAGAGAGCAAACGTGCCCGTGAACACGACAAACCTGTCAATTTATAAAAAAGGTTAATAAAAAAAATGACCATGACTTAAAAATCATCACGCAAACTTGGTCAAAAGTTTAATTAAAATAAAAAAATATGCACTCGCTGCTGGAGTCTTGATGATGACCGTTATGACATGGACAACGGTTCTGCGTGACTTTGTGTGATTTGGAGTGAAAATTGAATTTTTAAGTAGGGATAATTAAAATTGGGATGGGGATGTGTAAATATAAATATTATTTTTTGGGGCTGTTCATATAAAACTTACGGATAATAGAATATGTTGATTTTATCCGTGGCCGTGATTTTCTTTGCAACATGAGGGGGCAATCCGAGACGGGTAAAAATTTCCTCTTGGAGTTCCCACTGACGGTACAGATTTTCGTACAGAGGATATTTAGGAAACCACATGATTTGCTCTTGAATCATGTGAGCAGTACTTAAATACCTGCAAGTAATTTTAATAAAAACAGTTAATTTTTTTTTATTTAACATTTAAAAAAATATATTTTAAAATGGCTTGTCTTACCAATCCCAGATGGACATTTGATCCAAAAAGTGCACTTTCA
Organism: Coecobrya sp. COE2; assembly: GCA_027743765.1. Taxonomy (NCBI): domain Eukaryota; kingdom Metazoa; phylum Arthropoda; class Collembola; order Entomobryomorpha; family Entomobryidae; genus Coecobrya; species Coecobrya sp. COE2. The sequence continues at coordinate 28,449 of JAHZMV010006293.1, forward strand.
AGCCTAACCAGCCGTTATAAGACAACAATAAATATCCCACCTTAATTGTTGTATTTGTCCACATGAACCAGTACCAAAACATGGCAATGAAACCAATCGTTTTAATTCTGTACTGACCATCCCCATCCCGCTTGATATAATACCGGGTAACCGCTCCCTGAGATAACGAGTACCACATATTCCGTTGGAAATGCGTAAAACAGTCAACCTTCACGGGTTGACCTGCAGTTGTCGGCGCCATGGCGTTCGAAAAATGTTCGAAAAACAGCAGCACTCCAAAATAAAGTTGGTCTGGAAGATGACGAGACTAAATGTGAAATAAAACCGTGGCTTCCAACGGCACCCCATTTTCCTCAAAAAAAAACCGTTACGTTCTTTCTTCAATGACGTTAGGAATAACTGAAGTGTGTTAATTTTAAATTATTTCTCGTCTCACGAAAGATGAGGCTGCTCTCTGGTTTCTCGCATGAATAATTAAAATCTCATTAGGAATCTAAGCCAAGTTTAGATCGCCCCAGGTCACGAAACGGACACGGTGACTTTCGACTGGAAGTTGGGGGTATAATTTATTGTTTTTTTCTAGAAAGAGCAAATGTATTTAGAGTTTAATTAACTTGACTATTATTAAAACCATGACATGAAAAATAATTTAATCGATATTTTTTATATTCCTGACGAATTAAAAGGGTAAATCCGAGCGCCCTGACCAAGTTTAATTGCATGGTCAATGTTAATTATGTACAAGATTATGTGACCGTAAAAAAATGAGTAATGGTCAGTGAAAAAAAACCGTTAAAAATGACAAACGGTTAAAAAAGGGGAAGAAAAAACAGGGATTTTTTTGGTTGATGGCTTGGCTTTGTGCTGGAAGAGCTCAATGGCTTTGTCTTTGTTTTGCCCAGGATAACGGCGTGTTATAGAGCCGTTTAAATTGGCACATCTATTTTACAGGTCGGCAAAAATGGAACGTGAAAATTTTTAATTGTGATGGTGATTAAATTAAGGAGAGATGTAAATTAAAGTATTTAGTGGTATCTAGTCATTAAAGTTTAATTGGTAGCTTTAATAGGTCAAGGTGGATAAAAAACGGAGAAAATGGCATCGGTACTCTCGTAAGTTTTTTAAATGATCAGTTAGTTTAAATTGTTGATGATATCAAATAAAGATTTTTAAATGTGAGTTAGTTAATTGGTGTGATGATTTGTTAAATATGCACAGGTACAGTGTAATTCGGAGGATGGTGAGCGTTGGAGGATTCCACTGGAAACATGTGAAGCCGCAGCTGATGCATCAACGTCATAATGGGTTAGTTAATTATACCTTAATTATTATACATAATTGTAAAGTCAGTTTATTAATTATCTTTATAATTATTTTATTTTATAGTGTAATCCTGCATCTTCCAAGATACTTTACTAATCCATCCGTGACCTGCTTATCATCGGCCAGCAAACCGCAACCTTCCTCTGTAAAATCTTCCTCTGGGGGGCAAGGACCTCAGGGGCAAAATCCCCCCGAAAAGTTTGACGGAGGTGACTACGACGAGGAAAAAAATCAGGAATATGAAGACGAGGCTGAACGCCGTGCTAAAAATTATCGACGAATTAAAAAAATCCTATCATCCGCCATGTTCGTGTCTGTGCTCGCCTTCGTTGGCTACTCCCGTCGGGGGAAACGTCAGGAGGTGGCGACCAACATTCAAAACGCCAAGTTTATCAAGGACGATGGCCTGTTCCAAGGATCCGAGCGTGTTTTCTGTATGGTTGAGAAACCAACTGAAGATGGAGGTGGAGGAAAAACGGTCCTTCCCGTTTCCATCGTGAAGGACGGTACAATTAAAAAGATTGACGGTTTGGAACTAAGAGATGGCGATATTATTGTCGCTAGCTTTCCAAAAGCGGGGACTACTTGGGTCCAAGAAATTGTTTACTTGATTAACAACAACTTGGATTTTGAGGAGGCCAAGAAGCAGGTGCTCGAGAGTCGGTTCCCTTATCTGGAATATCCTTACCCGGGACTGACCACAATTGAAAAGATGACTAGTCCGAGGCTAATTAAAACTCATCTGCCTTACAATTACTTGCCTAGTAGTTCGACCAAGGCGAAGGTCATTTACGTTGCGAGGAACCCAAAGGACCTGGTCGTTTCTTATTATCATTTTACTAGAATGTTTACCATGTTCAACTTTGTGGGGTCGTTTGAGGATTTTTTGGATAAGTTCCAGAATGATGAATGTAAGTCATAGTTTAATTAACCAATCATTTTAACTAGAGGGAAATAAATAATTAACTGTGGATTTAATTTTGCAGTGCCTTATTGCCCCTTTTTTGAACACGTGGACAGCTACTTGAGTCACCAGAAGGAGCGCTCAAATCTGCTAATTTTAACTTATGAAGAGTTATCCGCCAATCCAGAAGAAATGATTAGGGTAATTAATTGTTAAATAATTTGTTGTTATCATTTTTTTTAAATGTGGCTGTTTTATTAAATTAATTTTTGATTATTGGGTTTTTTTTAGAAAATCGCCACGTTTTTGGGAAAGGCGTTAACAGAAGAGCAAGTTCAACGGTTGGTGGAGCACACCCGTTTTGAAAACATGGCTGCCAACGCCTCCGTCAATTATGAGCACTGGGACGACATCGGGTTCAGGAACAGGAAGGAAGCCAAGTTTATGCGAAAGGGGAAGGTGGGCGATTGGCGGAACTATTTGAGTCCTCAAGATAACCTCAGGTTTGACCAGTGGATAACTGAAAATAACAAGGGGCGTTTTCCTTTTGTTTACGAGCAAGGAAAATAATTAAGAATAATTAAGTGCTGTAACCATGGGGAAGGGAGATGATAAGATAGATTTACTAATTAAGAATCTCACCTTTATCGTCTTCCATTTATCTCCCCATTTAAAAATAAAAGTGCTGTTGAAATTTTACTAATTGCTAAAATTATTACCATCAATCAAAAAACCCTGTTAAATCAAAACTCATTTAATTACAATTAAGAAATAAAAGAAAATTCTCTAGTTTCGCCATAGAAATCTTTAAGCATTTTTACTTTTCATCCATTTTATTCTCTATCGGGCATCTTCTTGCCTTCACATTTATTACCAAGAAACTCTGCTTATCTCCAAAAAATTCCTTGAATCAACCAACGTCAACGCATTCAGTCCATTAATTTGCATACTTTCAACATCAAATCATTTTCCATCTCTTATCACTTTTAATTGGCTCATTAAAATGCATTTTTTATCCAATCTTATCAAATCATTTGAATAAAATGCAACTTCGATTGACGTCACGTTTTTCTCTAAAAGCACCCACATTTCTTTTTTCTTGCTTGTTACCAGGCAAAAAAAAAATCCTGCAAAAAAATTTGCGCGGTTTATGATAGGTTACATGACAAGAAGAAAGAGTAAATGCACTTAGCAACACAGAATATTAAGAGGCGTGATTAAAGTTGCAAAGAATGTTAAATGCACGCTGCTTTTGCTGGACTTTAAGCAGAGGAAAGGGGAGAAAAAAGCAAAGTAGGTTGAGTGTAAATGCGTGTGGACAACGGAGAAGCGGAACGTTTTTACAAAAAAACCCAAGTGGATAATAAATTGAGTGTTGAGCTGAGTGAGAGTCGAGGCAGCGGACGAGAGAGTGAATATTTTTGAGAGAGCGTTTGGATGAATTATTTTTTGCGGAGTGTCAAGTGTTTAAGAAAGAGAGGGGACGATTTTATTTTAATTTTTTAATTGTTGGTTAAGTTAATTGTTAAGTTTTTTTGGTGTTTTTGTAAGTGACAATGGCAGCGGTGATGGTGGACAAGCGTGAGGAGTTTGAGGAGAGGATAAGAAGTGAGGTGGAAGAGGCGGAAAGGGTGGAAAAGGAAGAGAGGAGGAGGAGAAGAAAGGAGGCGAGATTATTGAAAAATTTTCAGGAAAATCCTGATATCATTGAAGGACTTCCTTTTGAGGATATACTCAGGGAAATTTATGGGACTGTGGAACCTGCAGATAAGAAGAAGAAGAAGAAAAGGGCTGTGTGTGACGGAGGGAATAATAGTTTAGGATTACTGGAGGGAGGAGGGAAGGGGATGAATAGAAAGAAAAATGAAAAAGAGGATTCCAGAGTGGCCCCAAAAGTAAAATCATGTGGCCCACCACGGGCGAAGAGAACGGGTGGCCCACCCCAACATAATGAGAATGGAATGGAGAGACCCATGACGCAAGCAGAGTTAGATGCGAAAACGGAAGAATTTAGGCAGCTGCTTATTGAAAGGAAAAGGGAGCAGTACATGAAAAGTCTACAGGAAAATCAGGAATCCCCGGTGCCCCTAAAACAGAATATGATGGAGGTCGTTAAGATTGAAAATGAGAAGGAAGTCCCTCCAAAAGACTTGTCACCAAACAACGAACCTAAGGGGGCAGATCTTCCGAGTTTGTGGGATTGGTCGGCATACAAGGGGGACAAAGCGGAATCCCCCTCGGATTCTTCATCTGATGGGGAAGAAGTGGTGAGAGAAGTCCCTATTTTAAAAAAAACGATAAATTTGGGCAAGTCACTCTGGTCAACGGCGATAAAGAATGGATAGTCAAAAGGATTGCAGCAAAGTGTTCAGTCAATGGCCAGATTCTCTATGAAGTTAAATGGTGGGCTTGGAGAAGGTATGTTAATTTATAATTTAATTTCCATTAATTATAATTAACTCTAGAAACTTTTTCAGTTATTCTATTCATTTTAATATTTTCTACTTTACAGAAGAGCCAATAGTTGGGAGCCCGTAGAGCACTTGACCAATTGCAAAAGGAAGTTAAGGCATTTTGAGAAAAAGTACCAGAAATGGATCGAAGACGGAAGCCCACCATTCCCACCAGCTAAATATGAGCGCAAAAAGCCAATAGTCAACGACTTGGAGCTACAATTAGTTGAACCTAGGGCACGGGACCTATCCCAGATCAAAGAAGAGGTTGATTTTGATGAAAAAAAACACGGGACTGTGAACCAAGAGGACGTCGCTGAGCTAATGTTCCGGGATGATGATAGTGAACCAGATGAGGACTTCGAGAAAACAGGAGAACAAATCGACTTGGAAAAACGCTCCGTTAGTGTGTTCATTAATAAATTATATAACAAATGGAATAATTAACTAGTATCGGGACAACCAATAATAATCATATTTTTCTTTAAAATTTTTAACAGGGACGAAGAATGGAGACAAGATGAATTACTTCTGATAATCATTGGCGCTACAAACCTGGAAGCGAACCTTGATTACGGATTCTGAAGATAAAGTTATCACTTTTCAGTAATATAAATTATTTAAATAAATGTTATTACTCATGTCATACATGAAATGCTCCAATGTCATGTAACAAGTTAAAATAATTAACTTTGATGTTATTTGATTACTACGTAAAGTTACTTTTCTCTTGTAAACTGTTGTCGTCTATGTATTGCAATTAAATTAATGCAAATTTCAAAGTCAATTAAAGCATTTGAATGCTTAACCTTTGCTGTTAAAATACTTAATTGTCTTCACATTTTAATGAAAATTTATACATTCAACCGAGTATGATAAGCCTGGTCGATAACCTCAACATTTTTTCTCTATTAAATAATTGAACAAAAAACCTTTCAAAAAAATCTATAACAATGTATTCCTCTCGACTTATCTCTCTCTTGAGTAAACTCTCTTCCACAAAAAAAAACGGCCTAACGGCCTATTATTATTACCGTTAAAATAAACACAACGGTTATTTTCCCTTTCTCTCTCTCAAGAGAGTGTACTCCTTCGTGTGTGCAAACTTGCGTAATAAATGGATAGTGTTTGGATTAAACTTCTTCTCAGTATATTTATTATGCAGCTGTGCCTAGGTCTCTCAAGTTTCCACGGTTTTTCCACCCAAATCCGGTTCTTTGTCGTTCTAACTAAATGAGCTGGAATTAAAGCAGAAAATGTGTGTGTGTGTAGACATGTTGCTTTTCTTTTGGACAAAATGGATTATAAAAAAACAACGCTTTCTTTTTCTACTTTCTTTACAGAAAAACACGAAACAAAATTGCTCACGTCTGTATACATTTATTTTGCTAATTTATCTTTCGCAAGAGAAAAAAATAACCGGTTGTTGCCTGTTTCCTACTAATCAATACACTTTTACGAAATCCACAAATTTAATGACGTTTATTAATAGCTTCACAACATTTCAACTTGAAATTAGTTGACAGATGAATTAATAATCAGAGAGAGAGATAAATGTGAAGGTTAAACCTTGAGAGAGATAACTACGTCGTATATTTTTTATATAAATAGCTGCTCAATTTTAGTTTATTATTAGCAATATAACCTTGTTGATACTTTTAACTTTTGTAAAAATTAACTTTAACAAGTTTACTTTTTTCCACCGAAAAAAATGATAACAAAAGTTGTCACTTGATCTGACTCGAAAATAGCCACAATTTTTTCCCCAGAAAACAAGACGAATTTAATCTAATTTAAGCAGCAAGTTAAAGTTTACTTTATTTTCTGGGAGTAAATATCATTAAAACTATTTTATTTACAAGGGAACAAAATATTGTAAATCTTGTTATCATTTTTTTGACTTTCTCCGGATAACTTTCTCTCATTTAAACCCACTCTGGGATTTCTTAATACGTCATCAGGGGGAAAATAAAAAAGCTGCAGAGGTGTATTTACACAAACAAAAAATATTTATCCTCTTTACGACGAAATGTACAAAAACATGACATCATTCACCAAAAATCTATTTTTGAACTGTACACGCGTAAATACGGAGAAAGGACAGTTTAAACTGTGTAGTTTTCTTCGGCTTTCTATCTTCAGGCGATTTTAACAATCCACTACTACAGTCACTACTTTCTTTTTTTAAGCACGCACACAAAAAAACGTGTATTTGGATTTTTTTTTTAAAAAAAGAGTAAAGCTTTCACCACTTTCTCCACTGCTTTCACTTGATTAAATTGTCTGGTTAAGACTGTTTTTTACGGTTTTGTATTTACGTTTCACCAACAGGATCAATTTCTCATTTTTCCCCCTTTCTCTTTTTTGTACTTCTTTTTATTAAGACTATAGCTTATTTGACAATAGGAAAAATATTGCTGCTTTCTCCTTGCTTTCTCCAAACAAAAAAAATGTCAAGCAATCAGGTCTTTTCTTTTTTACCCGAGAAAATAAAACGGGAGATTTTCCTTAGCCATTTTTTTAGTTAGTGGTCGTTAGAAAAAGTCACGATTTCGCTTTCTCTCTTTTCTCTCTGGAGAAAGTTTTTTTTGACTGTTGCTGATTTGCTGGAGGCAGAAACGGCAGAAAAGAGCTCTGAAGTAAAGTTTGCTTTTTATCTCTCGCCTCCACCACCAAATCGACCCACTGTATCTTGTACTCCCACTACTACAACCCGGAATATAAAAAAACAAAAACAAGCCACTTGACTTTCTCCAGAGTTTCCGTTAACAACTCACCTAAATACCTGGAGACTCTTTTTTCTCTCAAGAGTCGCAAGATGAAACGAGAATGTCGTTTGGAGTTTATTTGTGGATGGCGGCGGCGGTGGTTTTTGGAGGTTGAACTCTTCCTGGAGAAAGCAGAGAAAGAGAAAGCTTTCTCCACTTTCTCTTTTTTTTCCTGGAATACTTCCCTTTTACCAGAGAAGTGGAACCTGTTTAACTGAAAAAGAAAACATGTTGGCTTTTGTTTTATGGATACATGTTGCTGGTGATGACATTTATTATGCAAATTAAATTATTCCATTAAAATAACCACTTTAAATGTTCTTATGTCCTTCCACCTTCTTCTGTTTTATTTAGGCTATATATAATAATTATAATTTTTTTCTAGTTTGCTATCATTATAGTTTAGTAATTGTATGTAAGCTTTTCCAATTTATTTTTTTCTCGGTTAAATTTCTTTTTCGCTCTTTTTTTTACACAAGAGACTATATTGTAGTTTTTTTACATGTAAATTTTTATACTATAATTAGCTTACAAATACTATACTTGCCGGAGGGTGTTTATATAGCAATTACATTTTTTATTTTTTATATTAAATTAACTAATTAACCAATTAACTAACAAGTTTATATTTTTACGTCGTTAAGCTACCACTCAAGTTTTTTAACCAAATATGTAAAGTAATACCGTTGTTGTTGCTGTTGTAAATTTGTGCGTTGTAATAATAATCATGAAAAATACAAGTGTATATTTACTGCATAATTAAATATTAACTTTAATTAAAAATTACTATAGACTGGTAAAGTATAACAATTAATCTAGAGCTGGTTTGAAATAAATATCAAGTTAAATTGTATATCAGGCCACAAGAGAGAAAAGAGGAAGAAAGTAAGTTTTTAGCCAAAAAATATGATTTTTAAATACTAATCAGTTATCCCAAAAACACATAATAAGAGAAGAACAATAACATTCAGTCTAGTACCAGATTCTGTAAAAATGTCACCAAGCGTCAATTTTTTACTTGAACAAGTGGCTATTCTTTACTATAAAATTAGAAGAAGAAAATGAAATTGTGTAAAATTAATTACTATTTTTAGTAGTATCCTTCGATTTTGCTAGCACCAGACAGGTTTTAGTTGCTGATTTTTTTCTTTAAATTGTAGCTTTAAGCAGAGTAATATATGTAGTAGTAGTACAGCATTTTGAGTGGTTTTAATATCAGTAGTAATTTTGTAAAATGTTTTATATAGTTTTAACAAAATATTATTATGTAGAATTACGATGAAAATGTTTTTTCTCTAGAAAATGCTACCTTTGTAGAAAATACTCTTTCTCTTGTCGAATTTTTCCCCCGTTTATTATTAAAGTAAATAATTTCTTTTTTTAGCTTGCTATATTTTTTTTTGTATTTTATAGCGTTTTTTATATCTCAGGTATCTCAATCAAAAATACCGTTATATCTCATTAGAAATTGATACAAGAAGTATATTTTTAGTAAATGAGTTGTTTTTAGTAAAATATTTATATGCTGATAATGACGTTGACGAAGTTCTTGTTATAAACATAGTGTAAAATTACCTTGTTACCTAAAATTATGTAATTAAATCTATGTTATTTTTATAATTATTATATATAGACTGGCTGGATACCTTGTTCATTTCTTCATCTCTCTAAAGAGAGACACAACAATAATTTCTAAACATTTGTTTTCTTCTATAGCAACCGTTGCCATCCAACCGAATAATTTTAACCGTCGACTTTCTCCCTCAATGCTTTGTTTTGAATCTTTCATAATAATAATTAGAGCCGAAAACAAACTTTTGTAATATCTGGAAACAGACTGATATATTTCAGGGAGAAAAAAACTATACATTGAACACACAAAACATATAACTACTTAGGTTTTTATATACTCATTATATGACCATGTTTTCATCATTTTATCAGTACTTTAATTAATTACATGATGTAATCTACACTCTGTGTAAAAACTATGGCTTATAAACTACTGTACAGGTTTATATTTCAAACAAGTCAAAAAAATGTACAGAAACGTAAAAAGATAACTTGTGATGCAACTTGATAACATAATAATATTTGTTCACTTTTCCCTCCACTCTACTTAATTCTCTAAAAATAAATAGGTACAGATAAACTGGAAAAGTGAATTGTTTTATTTTTTTCAGAGTAGAGAGCGGTCAATCTAGGCCAACAAAATACGCAACAGAGGGCAATAACAATTTTATATAATAAATTCCCCTGGGGCATATTTTTGACATCTGAGCCCAGACTGACAGCTCTCTCTTTTAATAAAATGAAAGTATTTTTTTCCGCGTGGCTTTTCACTCATCTGTATTTCACAATTCCCCACCGAGAAGAAAAAAAAAGCTTTTTTCGTTAAAGATATCTTCAATTTTCAGTCTAAAAAAGCGCCGAGCACTACTGCTAATGGACCGTCCGCATTTAATTTAATTGCCTTTTTACAAAAATTCAATTAATTAGTTATACATACCTACTAAAAATATATACCTGTGAGCTAATTATTTTTCTCTCTACACTTCATAATAGACTTTTTCATTAAACTTTTGTGAGCATTCATTCGATTTTTTATAGTTTTTTTTGGCAACGGCCGAATTAACGGTTTTTTTCTCCCTCTTTCATTTAACTACTCCTAAAACCACGGGGTAATACGGAACAAAAAAAATGATCCAGTTAAAATAATTTTTTTACTAAAATGTAATACATATTTTTTGATCATTTTCGTTATCATCGTCATGGTAGCAAGTTACGTGGTAATGTTTTTATATAAATAAAAAATAATTTTAATTGAATCCCTCGCCTCCTTTGATATTTCTGTAGCAAAAATCTTTCCTCTTCACCCCAGTCACCTTGTTCATTTCAAGCCAGAAGTATCAAAGGAGGCGAACACTCTTCATAAGCCGGTTGACCCATACTTGAGTTTTTTGGCGAGGGAGGATCCCCCCTTTTTCGAGTCGGGGTCGTCATACCCACCCAGCGCGATTTTGGACCTGGTGATCACGTTGAGTTGTGCCGTTTTGTCAAAGTCTATAGTCGCATAACCCAGCTCACCTTGATTTTGTTCAGAGGTGGAAGCATCCAAGCCACCTCCACCACTGGCGGCTACATTGCTGTTGTTTCCTAACAGTCTGGATGACGGTTGGATACTACTAGTTCCACCACCTCCGGTACTGCTTGTGTCACCACCTCCGCCACCCCCTTCAACCACCTCGTCACTTACACTAGCTAGTCTGGACGTGTTGTAGGGCTCTGCTTGTTTGGAGTAGGTGGTTATCAGTTGATGATGTTTGTTAAAAAGGGCGAGTCTACCGCTGCCCGAGGAGTACGGTGAGTTTTGGGAGGAGGAGCTTGAAGGCCTGTCCGTTTTGAGATCTAGCTCCGCGTAGTTAAGCTCCGCGGGTTCCTGCTGTACCACGGACATAGGTAGAGGCATCCCGATAACCCCGGGGGTGTTGTAGGCGGGGGTGGTGGTTCCACCTATTGGTATGGTCCCCTTGTTGTTGTGATTGCAAAAGACGTTGGAATAGAGTGCGAAGTCGGGAGGTGGTGCTTGTAAAGGTCCACCACCACCGGTGGCAAGTAAGGAGCAAGAGGAGGATGAGGAAGGTCCCCCCAGGAGGGAGGAGGTTAGAAGGGGATGATGTTGGAGATGGTGGGATTTGTCACTGCTGGTGCTCACACGTCTTGGTGCGGTGGGAGGAGGAATGTTTGAGTGATTGGTGGGATATGAGGTGGGAATCGAGGTGGTAGCAGTGGTAGTGCTTCCAGCGGCGTACAAAGCTCCACCGTGACTGTCAACGTTCATGTAAACAGGGTGGTTTTCCAGGGATGGCTTACAGCTATTTATGAGTAGTGGTCCACGTGAGGCTGCTGATGAGGAGGAGGACAGCGAAACAGATAACACGGCCGGAGTTACATGGGAAGCTCCTGGAGTTTGTACATCTGGATTGGTGTCACCACCCCCGGTGGGATTAGTTGAAGGTGGGGGAATGGGTGGACCCGAGGATATCATTCGAGAACTACTGCTCTCCGAGAGGTTAACGTAGACAAAGGTGGAGCTAACTGGAGTAGTCACAGCCGAGGCGCTTAAGGGTGGTAGTCCACCCGACGTTCCTGTATTTGTTGGGGTTATCGGGGTGGAGGGTAATGTGGGGAGGGAGGTGGACGTCGCCGCTCCTCCTTGTCCACCTCCTTGAATTTTCGCTTGAAGAAGATTGAAAAGCGATTGGGCTCGATGACACCGAAAAGCAAAAATCCCCGCTCCTGTTGGACATCTCCTTCCAGACTCAAAGGAGAAGAGGTCGTTATCAAAACCATATCTTCGCAAACTTCTAAGTGGCCAGGTAAGAGGGAGCTTCCCTTTAACGTGCAACACCAAGTCAGTCTCGGTCACTTCCAGTTTTCCAGGCGAGACACCTTGACCCGTGTCGTCAACATTCTGGACGGAAAATATATTTTGACGACGGGAATTCCGTCGACTGGCCGCGTCCAAACCACCAACTGCCCCGCCTACAGCACCCAAACTACCAACACCTCCACTGCTACTTGTAAGGCTCCCAGAATGGGAGCCGGATGTAAAGCTACAACTGCGGAAGAGGGCTACGCGACTTCCAATACAACCCATGACAGCATTTTTTTTTATTTCAAAAAAAAAATTTTCACCGACCAACAATCTCTCAATTTTAATCACCAGCACCTTGTTTTGTCTTAACTTGCCCCACCAAATTCCCAATTTCTATCCACCTCCAAATTCATCACGTTCCCACCACCTGCAAAAAACCAAAAAAACAACAATCAATACATTTTATTCAAATCCTCCTCACATTCTCCTATTACGTCACATCCTCAACAAAATCTCAAGTTATTATTATTTTTTGCCATTTTTTCCCATCATTTCCGTTCCTTCATCCACAAACAAACAAACGTCTGCATATACACACACACCACCGTCTTTTCCGGCAAAAAATCTTTTTACTTCAATCTTCTTCATCTTTTTCCCCCTCCCCCACACATCCTCCTTATCTTTTATAATCATCAACATCATTTCCCTACAAAAACACACACGTCACACACGAGACAGGAAATAAGCTCGCTTCTTCTTCTTCCCTTCTTGCACGAACATTACACAAAAGCCATTATTACTGTCACGCAAAAGCCGCATCAAAAAAAAAATGAAGCTGCATCCACTCAACCCAACAAACAACATTCATCTTTTTTATAACAAGAGATCACCCGAATCCCCACCTGTACAAAAAACTGCACCAGGTTTCTTTTCTGTGTGTGACGCCATGATAGCATGAGAGACAGGTTTCCATGCTCTTGCAACATTAGTCAGTGAAGCGAACATCCATTCATTCACAAAAAAATTTTTTCATTCATTCACATTATTTATATCTCCCTTTTTTCCGTTTATACATCTCTGACGTGGTGTAGCCCGAGGCGACAATCGTATTTCTTTGTATAACATTTTATTATTTTATCTTTCCACAAGGCTAGACAATAAAAGGAGAATACAAACGAAGGAGATTAAAAAGCGCTTTTGTTTGTTGTGTCTATTTATATAATTTTATTTTATATGCTCATTTCTGATCTTCTCATTTTCTGGAATAAAATTATAATGATGTAAGATGATTTAATGAAATGGGATATTCAGTACACAAGATTGAATTTACGTCATCGTCTTGAAAATTTTCTTGTGGTGCGTGGGTGGTGGCAGCAGAGATTTCGCTATGCACACATTACATACTACATGGTAGAATGGATAATAATTAATATTGATATATTTTTCCTGTCTCAGGTTACATATATTTTTTTTAGGTAGTAGTAACAGGTGTCGGCCTTAGATAATTACAAAAAGAGCGACACATGCCATAGTTCAAAATTAGAAATTAATTTTATTATTTGAGACGAACAAAACCAGCAGGAGCCCAGCGCAGTTTGCTAATTTCATTTAAAGGACAAAAGAAGAGAGAGGAAAGCAGGTATGATGAAAGATGGATTTTATATAAAAGTTTTTTCTTATAGAAATATTATAGCAAGTTGTGCTCATGACACATTCATCCTTCCTCTCTCCGTCTGCTATCATCTTTCTTGACGCGGGCAGGTATTCCGCATCCCGTTTTACGCCGAGTAACAAAATGTTTCCACGTTTCTTCTTTTATAAAAGATAATTTAATTATTTTATGTACGCTCCAGCCATGTCGATTTTTTTTAGCAAAGTTGGCTAATCAAATTGTAAATGGGGGACAGGGGATATTTTTCCATATTGTACCTTTCTTCCTTTTTAAAATATATAATTATGATAATCATAAATAGAGCTTATTGTTCTTTGTTCTACCAAAAAACAACAAAAAGAAAAGAGAATTTTTGTGGGGACACTCTCAGGAAACAGGATTTCTACATGGCTACCTACCTTGTTATTGTTTGAGTTTTGTATCAAATATTCATACCGTATTTTTTTTGTTTAGCTTTCTAGTAAACTTGGTGGCGGTGGTGACTGACGTAAATAAATTGTTGTAGCTTCCCACAAAATAATTCTATATATCATCTCGCATGGTACATTTTCTTGGTCAATTTTCCAATTTCACACACAGGCGGACATACGCGGGGGTGGATGGACGACGAATCATTTTTTTTAAGCATGTACACACACAACAACAACAACAAGCTTTATTATTTTAGAGAGAGATGAGAGCTAGATTATTTTACACTCTAGAAACTTGGTATTTTGTATACACGCACAAAAGTATAAGGTTATATAACCTTTAACCTTTTTCTCTTATACAAGTTGCCTATCTATTTTCTCTGCTCCCACTCATTATTATCTTGAAAGAGACAAACAAGGAGAATAGGGGGGGGGAGAGAGAGGAGAAAGGAAAAGAAAGAAGATCTCTATTTTCCTCCACCTGGACAACATCTTTCACTTCACCTCTCATCAGCGTCAAGTTTTTTGGTGTTGTATAACAAACAAGAAATGAAGCGTGTGTCGTGTGTGTGGGGAGGCTCGTAAATATATACACAAAATATGTAATGCTGCTTACTGTCTCGGGCAAGGAATGGATGCAGAAGCAAGAAGATCATGATAGTGGGTTTTATCCAGTTACGAGGTTCAAAGT
>JAHZMV010006294.1:0-24293 GCA_027743765.1 Coecobrya sp. COE2
TGTTAACACATTAGATCTTATGTGTCAACAGGGGTGTTAACACATAAGTTGGTTTTTATGTGTTAACAGGCCAAAAACCTGGTAAGTATAATCCTACCCAAGGTTGTAGACACGATTGTGATAATTATCCTTTTTGTCGTGGATTTTAATTATGGTTTGGTTGTTGTAAGGGTGGTGAAGTGAACATGGGTTTGTGAAGAAGGTGTTGTGTGTGAGGGTGAAAGTGAAAGACTTTTAATAAGTTCAAAGTTGAATAGTGTTAGTGTTCAAAGTTCTTTAGTTACGTTTTGATAGTAATTAGCAATAATAAATATAGTCAACAGTCAGGTGCCGGATACCAATTATCAAGTCTGCGGTCAGCTTTAACTGGTAAGATAAACCATTAACTTTAAATGCATCATTTTTGGTTGTGTAGAATGGAATACTGAACTTAGAATATAACAAATGATATCATTTAGCTGTTTTACATTTATTTTTACTTTAATCGAAGAAAGTAGTTTTTTTATTGTTTAACTCTATGAATTTAATGAAAGATTTTATCATTGAAATGACCAGTATACTAGAATCTTAATAACTGATTCCTGCAGTTTTTGAATGACATTTTTAAGCAAAATTGCTAATAATCATATAATCCTTAAAATGAACGATTAAATATAATTGAAATGAGTGAATTAACAAATTATATTTATATATTTGAAATCCTATAGTCCGTGCAATATTCTGATCTCAATCTCATCAACCGTGCATGGTAACATTTGCAAGTCTGTATACTCCTTGGACTGTTGAAAGCAATTAAAATGTAGTAAGTGGCAAGTCTCGTCATCTAACCTGGCCTCTAGGAACAATGGAAGCTTGGATTATGAGTGTTGTGGAATTTATCATAATCGTCGTATGTTTAATTTACACTGCTTCAGTATGGTATGCAATACTCAACCAACTAAATAATATTTAAATATGTATTTGATTTTTTACTCATATACTGATGTATAAAACCACGGTTCCGAGGCGCACACTTAATTGCTGTTTTTTTATTTACATGAAGGTTACTTCCGTTTATACTCTCTAAAGTTATCCAGTATAAATACAATTGCTCGATTACCATTGGAAGGATTGGACTTAATCTTGCCTTGCATGACGTAGTATTAAAAAAAGATGACTACTCATTTGTAAGTTCATTTCTTTATGAGATTTACTGCTCACACATTCAAGTTGATATATGCCTTGTAACAAGATTCTTCATTAAATTGGCTCAATATTTTTTTCTTTTCAGTTCATTGGCAGAGTTGGCTTTGCCAGTAGCCTTTTTAATGGCGAAGCTCCAAAACTGCTATCAGTTATTATATCCACCGTAAACATTGTGCGTTATCCAAAGCCCAGCGGATTTGGTCCCTCGTTTGGAAATCGAACTACTGGGTCTACTCCAACAAGAAGGAAGCGCACAGCTCCTGCCATAGTATCAAATTTAGTTCAGGTACACATATACCAACAATTAAATTACTAATGTTAATTTATTGCTTATTCACTTTTCACATAACTAAAACTTATTTAAATCCTTTTACAGTTTCTCGGGATTCATATTGCTGAAGTGCATTTATGGGGCTGGGAACCTATCGACGACAAGAAAGGTGTTCACATGAACGTAATCGCCAACAATATATCGGTGGATGGTTGTACAACTGTTGGCGGAACCAATATATGCGCTTGTATTGTAGTGATATTGGAAAAAGTTTCCGCTCGGATTAGTGAGAACTGGTTACCTAACCATAATGATATAAGTACACCCTCGGGAAGTTCCTACTTCCATACCAGATCAGGACTCACGTTGTTAGAGTGGGATTTCGACTTCAGACTCAATTTAATATTTAGTCCTCGTAACTCTGGAGACTTTATCGAAGTAAGTTTAGTGTCAGTGATCAGTAGCTTTCAAGGTTGGGGTTAGAAGGTTATACTGAGATGTATCAAAAGTTTAATTAATGTACTCACTGTTTTCTCTTAGCATTTTAGTATTGATGTGGGGAAGTTGTCAATCTTGTGGGAGTTAAAGGAGAGATCTATTCAGTTATTCAAAATGCTTCAGAAAAGTCAACCAGTTCAACGTGAGAGCGAAGACATTAGTTCGAAAGACAAGATATCACTGTTTCTGCAGAAAGCAGAAGATATTGTTTTTACCCAGTGTGTGCCAAAGGTAATTTAGTTAGCTTGGCATTTATAAAAATCTGCACTTTTATATTTGGTACAATGAGTTAGTTAATAATTGAAATATACTTTTGTCATTTTCAGGAACTGAAATTCAGAATTTACGAGACAGAATGCCGAATTAATGATGCCACAACCAACATGAATTTTGAATCTAGAGTATCAGGCTTATCTTTTGCTTCTAGATGCCATATTTCGTCTATAAATCATCGCGACGTTGTGACCTTTGAATCTCAGTTTGACCTGGGTTTAATTCGTATCGAACCCGATCGCTACCAAGGGTTATCTGTGGATCAGTTTTCCAATTACATAAACGTAAGTAAAACTATATTTTGCTACCAAGCACTACTGATGTCATAGTTCTTTTTGCTAATAATTTAACTGGTCTTGTTGCAGTTTTCAAACAGCAATCTCACTGTTGATTTGGATATTTCAAACTTTTGCCTTAAATCTAACGACAAGTACCTGCAATTTGCTAAAACGAAATTAAAGTTCAATGCAATTTTGGTACGTATCTGATTTCCAAAAATTCATTGTATTATTTTTATGTAATGTTATGCAAAGTGTGTATAATGTATATATTTTTTACACGTGTAGAAACATCTAAGTCCTAACTCGTCAATGACCGTAAATGAGGTGTTACAATCCCTGCTATTAACGTTTGAGAATAATGAATTAGAATGTCAGTGGAATGAAAAGAGCGGTTCCTTGGCAAGCGCATATTTAGAGGCCGAATGCCGCGATGTGAGTAAGATGTGGGCTGAAGACATGTGTTGTGGGGAAGTGATACTGAAAAAATTTAGCACAACGCTTCTTGGAGAAGACTTCTGCCGACCGTTATCCTTTGATCTGCTGGGATTCCATTTGAAGAGAGAACAAGTTGGAGCAAAACTTGAAGGAAGTAGATTGTTTTGGAATCCTAAAATGGAAGCGCTAATTTTATCAGTACTCCCTGGCGGCGGCTCTCCAACCGAGAAGTAAGTCAAATGACTAGTTAATTTCATAGTAATTAATCCTACTAAAGAATCAATTTGATATGAATTTATTCCTATTATTACTGTTTCATTATTGTTTTCAGAACCAAAACCTACCCATATATTAAAGGTGTTAATGTTGAAGTATTTGACTGCAAAGCTGTCTACGTTTCAGAGCAGAACCGTAAGTATTGTATAAGAACGAAATGAAGAGGCCACAAGGTCTAGATCTAAACCGTGTAAATATATATTTTTTGCTATATTTTTTTTGTTTTCCATGCACTCCTCTGCATTTTTTACCAGTATTTCTGAATGCCGACATTGGAACATTATTCACCACTAGTGATAAAGATACTCGTAGTGTGAGCATTGACAAGTTTGAAGTGTATTCTTCATCAAGCTTTAGCGATTGTGTAAGTTGTCGTGTTTAACTTGAGAATTTTATTTTTACATTGACAAATTATGGAAATGTCGACGAATATTAGTATAAAGTTGTTTTTTATAAATAATTTTCAGACGCTGAATCCACTTTTCACTATTCCAAAATGTGAATACCAAGCAGTCATGAACGAAAAATGTGACGCGTATCATGATGTGTGCATGAGAGCTGACACGGTTTTATACTGGAGTCCTCTTATTCACCTTCAAGTGACCGAGTTCTATAAAAAAGCTAAAGCCGGATTAGCTGTAATAAGACCACCAGCAGCAGTTACGGGTAAATACAAAGTATTTAATTGGAAGCAATAACTTTTAACTCTTGGAATGAGGTTTTTAACATAAGTAACAAAATTAATTAATCTGTGGCTTATTTCTTTTCAGCAGAACCTTCCCCTGCAGTCTCTCCAACTTCAACTGAAAATGCGGATCCTGCACCGTCGTCACCGAAGAGCACTTTGTGCTTTCGTTTCAATAAGTCATTTTCCATTGTTGGCAAGCTCGCGAAAAACCACTCGGTCGAAATTTCTGCTGGTACGAAATATTTTTAATGAAACTCAACTACCGTATTTTTTTAAATTAATTATTTGTCTTTCGTCCTTCCTCGACAGATGATTGGAATGTAGAAAGAGGGAGGAATCACATCGATTGGAACTTTCGTGTTTTGCGTGTTAAATTCAACGATGTCCATGTAATGCAGTGGGAAAATGTTGTAATATCAAAGGGCCCTGAATTTCTTGAGCTGACAAAAGCGTACCGGAAAAGTGCAAATCTAACAAAAAAGAAGAATATCTCGTGGTATGTGAAACTAGTGGTTAATTTATCTTCATAATTTTAATAATTGCTAGTAATACGTCATTTTTACAAATTGTTATGATTAACAGGCGAGTTGAAATAGAAAAGGTCAAATTCACATTCCCGTACGGATTTAATTTCGCTGCTGCATTTAATGAAGAATTCGTCACATGCTTCAAATGGATAAAGAAAATGCATGCTAAACCAAATCTTTCTCCCCCAGCCCTTTGGTCAGACATGTCAATAAAGGTAGAAAACAATTGTAAAAAATAATCTTTAATAAAGATTCTTTATAACTTGTAGTGTGGATGCATTAACTGATTCTATCTTTAATTTTTAGCTTAAGGAAGTGCGTATTGAAGTCGGTGACGATCCATTCGAAGTAAAACTCCGTGATAATTATGAGCTGTTAGAAGACGAATATTTTGAAAGTGTAAAGAGGCTTCAGGTTTTGGAAGCAAAGATCAACCAACTTTATAAAACAAACCTGTTAATGTCATCCTCCAAGATTGATGAGTTAAGGAATCAGCTAAAGGAACGAAGCTCTACAATATACATCCAGAGATCAAAGAAGTTGTATGAGGTAAGCTAGTCAGTTTGTTATAAAACTAATACATCTGCTGGAAATATTTGAAATTTTTTAATTGTGTTTCCTTATTTAGAGTCATCCAATGAGAACACACTTGCTGCTTTGGGAACTAAACGATGTGCACATTGTTGCCCTGGCTGATCCAACAATGTTTGGGAAGGAGAAAGTTATGACTATATTACAAGAATTAGATCCTGATAGTCCATGGCCAATGGAAGGTTTGGACTTTACTACTTTGTGGTGTCGAGCTGTTAGATTTGATGTTGCCAAATGGAGAGTCCAATTGAGAGACTTTCCTCAGCCGTTAATGGACTCCAGACAAATTCACTTTTGGGGAAAGCTGGCAGCAGGAGAAGTTCTAGCAACTAAAAGATGTACAGATTTATAATATAGTTTTCATAATTACTTGTATATTTTTATGGTATTATAGTATCCATAATGTGTGTTTTGTTTGTTTAGCAAAACGAACCTGCGAAGTAGAAATTGGGGGGCCTTATGGGGTAGACTCTATTCGGTAAGGGATATACTACACAAAAATAAAAGTACAAATCCGCTTTAGCCATTGTCATTGTAATTTAATATTTTCGCGTAGGTAAAATCATATTCGAAGGAGATTTGAACATTTATGTTCGCACTGCATCAAAATATGATGATTGTCGGATGCTCCACCTTCCAAGTGTTAGACTCACTTTTAAACTGAACTGGATATGCTTGGGTGACTCTAATGATCACCATGCAATTACCCCTTGTGCACCTGACAAATTACCCGAGTACTCAAGTAATCAGGTAAATGCTATCCCTGTTAATATACAACTTAGTTGTCCTTGGCCTCACCTAAAATTTACATTACATTTGTAACCCAATTTTTCTAGGAACACGACTCTTACAGAGCTTTCCGATCTCAAAATCTGAATTTGAACATAAATCTTGAAACCCGGTCAGGAAGAACGGCATCACAAAGTTGTCCGACAGCAGTATTATATGGGAGCACTCTAAGGTTACTTTCTACCTAATTGTATGTTTTTAAACAGATAATACACAAGGTGACATATTTTTAATTCAGTATTTTTTGTTTGTAATTCAGGTGGTTTGAAAATCTGAAGCTCATTTTGTCTGGCACAACCCGGCCCACCAGGAGAGGCCGTCTATTTAAAACAACGAGACCTAGAAAAATACCCATTAGTAGACATTATAAGAAAATTCGTCTGTCGGTTAGTCTGAATCGTTTTCATGTCTGTTATTGGGTATCTTTCTCTATGCAAAGTGGAATCGAGCTTTTCAGTGGAAAGTTATCTAGTAGTTCCGGTAAGCTATCGTTAGTATCAATGAAAAATCTTCAGTAATCTAACATAGGTATTTACGCATTTGGTTAACTTTTATATTCTTGCAGAGCATCAGCTTCAACTCACCCCAATTAATGACGGTTTGATACATCGACCCAAAGCGGACTGGAGTGTAGTTTACGTAAACAGCGAATTAAATGAAACGGAAATATGGTTGCAAGCGTCCCTGCAGCAAGATAGTTCTAGTGAGATGAATTTTAAGAAGCCGATTGAAAAGTTTTTCTTCATGAGCATAGATAAACTTTCGTATGGAAGAGAGGCCTTACTTGGATCTACTGACTCGCAGGAAAATAAAAAGTACAGGAAATTAGCCATTATAATTAATTAGCGTTTGATTTCTTTATGCTGTCTTGAGTTGATGTCCACATTTAATTATATATCCAATTTTCTAGATCCGAAAATCCTCAACATCGTTTGGTAGTCCATGAGCTTAAGGGGGCATGGACAAGTAGCAACCGTGACGTTGCATTTGCGTTGTTGGATTCCTTTGTGAAGACTCAGGTATTATAAGTTTTATAAGATCACTAATGAATATAATGAAAGAGCTGAAAACGTTGTACGATACTACAAGTTCTCTGTTTTGTTAACTTGACCATCTTTCAGCAACTGAAGAAAAATCTGTCGACTGAGGCTCTAAAGAGCTTCTTTAGTAAGCATGATGCTCCCACCGGTAGTCCAATGAAAAACAAGTCCGGTGGTGATGGAAAACAACCTGGAAGATCTGGCGATATTGCATCACCAACCGGAACCTCACAAGTAATTAGTGTAAACTTTAAAGTTACTCGCAACCTAGTAGAGTGGTTTCTCATACTTACTCATATTATTTTCTTAATTGAGCAGCCTTCAAGAACCCAGGTGGGAGCCTCGCCGCTGAGCAGTATTCAAGGCCAAAATGCAACTGCATCACTTCTTCAGAAACTGATATCCGAAGCTGAAAGTCGGGGAGTAGTATTTTCGGAGGATATGACAGCACCACCACCGCAACAGAGTCTACACGGCGTGGCGCAGAGCTCATTGGATGACGTTATTCACCACAAGTGGCTTAGTACGTTAACTAAACTTAAAAATTAGGTGTCCTTGTGCCGAATAATGTCTTATTGAATTTTATTCTGTTCTTTAGTTGAACTGGTAAACTGTCAAGTACTGCTAAAGGGCACAGAGACAAGTGGTTATGTTATTTTAAGTGCTGCGAAAGCTCATATTCTTCAGAGAGAACATAAGCCCGTGTGGAAGCATGGAACAATCGTTCCAAAAACTACATGGGTAGGAGCACTGGAAGGAATGCAGTACTACGCAACTGTGTCAGCCGGAAGTTTAGAATCACCTGAAGGTAATGTTAAATTCTTTCAAGCGCAACAATCAATTAAGTTTAACAGCAAAAAGTACAATAAACTATTTTAATTTACAGAAAATATTCAGTGGCTGTCTGTCGAAAACATCGAAGAAAGGGATACCACAGCAATTTCTAACATTCCCGATATGGTTGGAAGCGGGCAAAGCGTAGGAGGTGTTGTGAGCGAAACGGTAAGCTAGGCACACAATTTCATGATAAATCTGTTAAACTGATATCAGTCAATTAGATGGCTAAAGCTGGTAAACTATCATCACTTTCAGGTGGGTGCTTTATCAGACGAGGTATCAGAGTCAGTCCAACTACAACGAATAGTTTCTAGATGTAAATGCGAATTCTTCTATACAACGTTTGGTGAAACTGGAGTTGACAAAATTCCATCCGGGATTCCCGAAATCCCACCTGCACCGCGGGATCTGGAACTGTGGGATGAAATGAGTAAACCAGTGGAAGCCTTTACTTTAATGCATTACGATTTGAACGTTTTTACTAATTCCTTACAGGTATTATTTGTAATTATTATTTTTTTATTATCCATTTTAAACATAATAATGAGGTTAATCATCACTCAATATCGACCTCTTACTTTTATGTATGTACCTAAGTACGCCATGATTATGGACATTGTGAATAATCTCGTATTGTACGTCGATCCAAAGAGAAAGGAACGTTTTGAAAAGCTTCAAAGGTTGCGGTTTAAACTTCAACTTCAAAGTACAGAAGCACAGCGTGGCCCAATTCAGCAGCTACAGAATCATCTAAGGTACTGGTTGACGAGGCCTTTTTTTCTACCACACATTACAAAATTTTATAATGGCTATCTAAATGTGTCTTGTATTATTCTAGAACTTTGGTTAACCAATTACGTCGCCTTGAGAAGGAATCGTACACGATCTCCAAACAATTGCAAGAGGATCCGCATAGTGAAACCCTTAATCAAAAACTTGTTGAACTTGAGCAGCAGGTTAATGAGTGCAAAGAGCAAGTTGCAGCGAAAGGAGAAGAGTTGCATATGATGATTATGTGCTTTAAGGTATGAGCATTGAGATTTGTATAATTTGTAAGCAGAATTTGAGTTATATTTCTAGTATTATTAATAATTTTTATTTGGAACCCTAAGGAAACCAAATTAGCTGCCTCACAACGACTCTCTCGTAAACGAGATACTAAGGACATTTATTTAGTTCGAGTATATGAAATCTGCTTTAAGCATGCGCAGTGGCGATTGACACAAACCGATGGACAGCTCGGTATAGCAGATTTGGTTCTCAGTAACTTCTTGTAAGTAATTAAATATTTTCGTCTGCATAACCCTCTCTTGGTTGATGCTGGTTCCTTAAAAATGACGATATTTTTTGTTTCAGGTACACGAAGGCAGATAAAAATGATGATTCCGTTGAGCATTTATGTGAATTGGGCTACATTACCGTAACAAACTTACTACCCAATCAGGTTTATAAGGAGGTCCTCGTCCCATCCCATATTCATGCAAGTATGCCAGTGGATAGACAGGTAAATTGTTGTATTTTAATTCAATCAATATTTAATATGACTCTACAAGTACAGGTTTAAATATGCTACTATTTTTAACGATTTTTATAGCGCACTCTAAGGGTATTTTGCAGAGATCGACCTCCTGTCGGAGGAATAGCAGTAAAGGAGCATTTTGAAATCAACATAGCTCCTATAACAATTGGGATGACGTACCAATTTTTCAAAACGCTTTTCAAGTTCTGCTTCCCTGAAAAAGACCCCGAAAAACTGGATGAAATGGACGTCAATGGCGCAGGAGATAACAGCGACACGATTTCCGTTTCAAGTGATAGGACAGGAGCTAGCTCTCAGGCGTCGGATACTGTTTCAATATCGTCAGGGTCTACCTTAGGAATTTCCAGTTTACCAGGAAAAGGCAAGAAACCTCGGATTAAACGCAAGGAATCCAAGTTTTATGTTTCAATGAACGTTAACAACGAAAAAGACGATGTTGAGAAAATGAAGGAAAGGGCTGAACGAAACATGCTCTTTATCTGCGTCAAAATTCCGGAAGTACCTGTACGCGTAAGTTATAAAGGAGAGAAGGACAAAAATATCGAGGATGTCCATGACGTGCACGTCATTATTCCAACGCTAGAATACAACAATATTACATGGACATGGCTTGATTTCCTAATAGCCGTAAGGAATCACAGTAAAAGGGTGCTACTCTCTCAGGTAAATGTTTATTTTTTTTAAACTGTAACAACTGCTGATAATGTGGAAAAATTTAATTTGTTTAATTAATTTTATTCATTTAGGCAATAAAACAAAAAATATTGTGGTCAAAAGCGATATTTTCAGACAGCAGCGCAATTCCACAGGAAGAAGATAAAGCCAAAATGCTACTTGGTTTACCGGTACGTTTAATTTGTAACAGACTTAATAATTATGCTAATAGGTCAAGAAGATTGATTATTGAAGAAAAAATATACTTTTTAATTGCAGGGTGATACTAAAGGTTTGATGAAGTCATTGTTTGGTCCACACAAGAAATAATCGCCATACCACCAAAAATATTATGTACACATATGCATTAAGTATGAGATATTATTCGCATGCACCAAAGCAACATATTATTAACCCAGTGATAGACTTGAATCATTTATTTTATTTTTAAGTACGAACACGGAAAATTTCCAGTATAAATAAAAATGCAATAATTCTTCAACTACTTGTATGATATATTAATTTCGCTTAACATTTACTATTCATTTTAAGGCCAAGTCATCTTTGCTTCATAGCCACGATACTTCTTTTTAGATCGCAGTCCGGTGACAATTGTTGAACTTTTAGTAAATGCAGTCTCTCCACCAAACAGTGTGTCAGTATCTGTAATAATTTCATAAGCATAATATATTACGTTAATAAATTAAGTTGGGTTGATCATTAGTTTTGTATACAAACGGAAAGTTTGTGGATTTTTTACCAGGATGGAAGCGAAGAGGTTCCTTCTGAATGTGCAGATTGGGCGGTAATTCAGGGTTTCGGATTAATTCTTCGTATGGTGTCCGTGTATTCACACGAATACAATAAAATTCGACCACGTCACCTATTATAAACAAAATTTAATGATAGCACAAACATACAACTATGTGATTGATAATATATTAGTGAACTTAATTGGAATTTAAATGGTCATCTTACCTACGGTCTCCATCATGTGAAGCATTGAATTTGGTATCGCATGTTGGAAATGTTCAAACGTCTTAGTGAGAACCTCGTACTTCAACCTGGAATCATCTAGCTTGGTTCCGATTAAAGCCTGCTCATTCCCACTGACATTCAGACAAGACCTACATATTTCAAGAACCTTCTCGGTCGCGTTAGCTGGAGGAGTGTATGGCTTTTGAAAGCGAAGGAAACTGCAAGAAAGAAAATTGACAAAATATCTTACAACATTCCACACTCCATGACCCTTTTATACTATTAAGATTTCATGTAAATGGTTACCCTCTAGCATTTAAGGACTCGGCATCAAACTTAAATTTCCTTGCTTCGGTCATATCACCAAGCATAACTGAAGAAGAAACCGGCTCACCCCACTTTAGGTACCTATGATCAACTATCGGCTTTCGAACTCTGCTGGTTCCTATATTGCTGTAGGTCAAACGCTCATGAGTTTTAAGATGAGACGTAAGACGCACGCTCTGGTACAAGGTCAACGGTGCTCCGCCATGTTTTGCCGCTGCAGAAATCTAAATAATGTCAACAAATCCCATAACAATTAGTACAAAACAATGATTTTTGTCAAACAGTCAACAATCAATACTAAATTTGACAAACTCAATTACCTCCGTAAGCACCTTTGGCGTCGCAATTGAATGTCGCAACATTACGTCCTGAATTAATCCCTTTAATGGATCCCGACACTACGTATTTTCACTAAAACATCAATTAAAATAATAACTGATCATCATATAACAAACAGCAATCAATTCATGGAAACAAACCCCATTCCTAAAAAACCAAATTATAAATAATTTTATAAACAAGACCATACCCAGCAAACCAACAATTAAACTACAATCTCCTGCAAATACATACAATCAACCTATATGACTATGCTCAACAAATTAAATATTTAACTTTTCCAACATTTAAAAAAAATCTATAACCCTTCTCAAACTACTAGACAGAAAGCACGAGGTAGGAGGCCACTCAAACCGAAAAACTCAAACGAAAACCACTATCCTCTCTGCTTTATTCACACATTTTTTTTCACACAACCCAACTCAATATATCCTAACCCAATTTTTCCCTTAAAACAACTCCCTTTAAATCTAAACAAACCTACAATTATATATTTACTTTTCCAAATCAACTTCCACTTTCCATTAATTATTCACTCCGACATCGCTTCAAACTCTCCTCTCTACATTTAAACACTTACCCAAAAATAAACAGGAGTCCAAAACCACACGTTAACAACACAAGGATTTTTTTATCGATACAAAAACCCAATCAATTATTTTAACCCGTTTTTTCACCCAACTATATTCACACTTTCACCGTTTTATCCCGTTAAAACGGCAAAAACAAGTGACGACCTTCTATTTCACCGACACTTTTGAGAAAACCAGATTGGGATATTCCCTTCCCGGCTTACTTTTTAGCCAAAATATCGGGGCCAAGTGCAATAATTCATGCGATTCTAACTCGATTTGCGTATCAATTTATTTCATCATTTTCCCCAAAAGACGGCTCTGTCTGTTCAACAATTGGCATTGTAACATGAAAAATCATGGCATCATTGTAAATTTTTTCCCCTCTTTGTCTACTTTGTAGAAAGAGAGAGAGAGAAACGGGTCATTTTCTGAATGACTTGCTGTATTGCGCTTCGCTTGTGCGTTTCTTGACTTTCTAAAATAAAAAGTCAGCTTTTGTTACTATTCCGCTTCTCTACCAACAAGGTATTATACACAAGCGTAAGCATAAAACATAAGTATACGAGATTGAGACGGAAAGTCTTAAACGGCAAGTATAACAATGAATTATTTTTTTAAAGTTTATTTTAGCAACAATGTAAGATATGTGTGGATTGTTGAAACATGTAAGGGAAAAAAATCATGGTAAGATTTTTATTGCATGCAATTCCCAAACCACACAGGATATAATATCATCTTTTTATATTATATACTATCATTTATATTTGTGTAAAAGGTGTTATTTTATTATTGTTGGATTTTGATTATTAAATGTAACAATTACATTTGAATAGATGGGGGTGGGGTGTGTGTGATAAAATAATACAAGGTTTTAGAGTTTTATGCGAAAATCTAGCAAATATTATTAACTATGCTTTATATATCGGCTTGCCGCTTGTGAGATAATGTATGCATGTATGTATGTAGTTAAAATATTTTTATCAAGTTATCATATCCGCATCATCACAAATTTTTGTAGAGTTGAGTTGTTGATGAAGATGTGAAATGATAGGAGAGAGAGAGAGAGAGATATGGATAGAAACAGATTTTTTTGGACAACAAGTAACATAATATAATAAGTAATATTACAAAATAATATTTAGTAGAGGGAATGCATAATAATATATTGATATTATGTTATAATTTGTGTAGGTAGAGATATATACATTTTATATGTGGATACATACATATATACACACGCGAGGAGATGCGACTTGAGCAGAAGTCAATCTAGTTTTCTTATTTCTCTCCCTCTATTCACTATAATATTTTTGCTACTACAACAGCTCAACTTTGTACGCTATCTTGTTTTCTTGTATTCACTCGTCTTCTCTCTCTCTCTCTCTATGAAAATATAAAAAGGAGCAGCAAGCCAACCGAGAGCCGGAGGAGTTTGTAGTGGAATCTAATCTAAAAACTGGCAATGTTATTTTTTTTACTCATCACATCCTATATCGTATCCGTCCGTGCGTTTCTTGTTGTGTAAAACGTACACAAAATTATATGGATGTATGTACATAAGATATTTTTCTCTATATACAAGTTTTAATCTGTATCTATTTTGCTCGATGAAAAAAACTGCTGAAAGGTGCTGCACCATAGTGCTGGTTGGTGTGATACGGGATGGTGAGATATTGTGACGAAGAGCTTGATTGGTGGCGGTGGTGAGGTCTCGATGCCGACGATGAGATGATGATGCACACAAGTAAAAACAGAGATTTTTTTCCCATTTTGGATCATCTTCATTTTTCATCAAATGACAAAAGAAAAATTATTTTTTAAGCTTTATTTGGATTAAATTCCATACATAAAATAAAGATGTTTCAAAATGCTTATCAGGAAAATAATACACACATAAAAATCGACCATGAAGTATAATGATAACAGGATATAATAATTGTACATGATGTATTTGAGAAGGTGATTAGTATTGAAATTATATTCCAAACAAACGTTGCAGCGGCATTTTGTCTCTTTTTTATTTACGATAGAATCTTTGCGAACAAGTGTAGCAACAGAAAAAAGCGTTGTAACCAAGCACCTTATAATGTTCTATGATACGTAAATTTGGTATTTGCTTATCAGTATTCAGAGATATCTTGTTAAAAAATATTATATTATGCAGAGCAGGAGAAGCGCATGGATACATCAATACCGTAGTAAGTAGTAATAGTAGTAGTTGTAGTAACAAAATTTTAAGATTAGAGACACGGTCAAAAGATAAAAGGAATGAATGGAGACGTTGATGGAGGGAGAACGGGTAGTAACACATGCATATTTATCATCACGGTCATGTTGAACAACAACCGTTTAAAGAGGGAGAGAGAGAGATAAGTGCCAGTTATAAAAAGAAACTTTATTCCCTAACCTCAGTCATCATTAACATACTTAATTTTAATGGAAACCTGATATGCAGATCCATATATTTTTATTTTCATACATTCATATTACATGACTCTTGCTACTGCTGATAAACATGTTCTTTTTTTTTGTAGTTGGGATTCATATTTCATGAGTGTGTGTATACCTATTATTATTATTATTATTATTATGTTTTTTATATTGTGTATTGAGTAATGGATGAATGTATAATATACGACGTGATATGTAAAAAAATGGAAGAAAGTCAGAGTCATGCATTTATATGTTCATTCATTGAGAATAGGACGATCCATAAAATAAGTCATAAAAATCCATAGCATATGAATGGCAGTCTTTGTTCATCACACACAATAATAAATAGTAAACATACACTAATTATTATGGTTTTGTACCTTGAAATCAATTAAAAATGGTATGGAATGAAAATTCGTGATAAAAAATGGATTAGGTATAATTATTATTATTTTTTCACCAAAACGAATATCAACGTTAACAAAAATTTTGTTTATTCGAAAACAAGCCGAGAATCCAAAAAAAATGTGTGTAATAATAATAATTAATAAATAACAAAAAATATATAAAAAAAGCCATGTCCTCGAGCAATGATGATAAGGATGAAGGATCCGTTAAGTATTTGCACATTGACATGATTGGAAAAGAGTTCACAATTTTTCCACACACCCAAAAAAAACTCATAGAGATTCAGATTCAATACAGCATGTATGCATATATTTATATGAAAAACAACGACATTCGTTACCGCCATACCAGAATATACCGATTTCCGTCATCATATGCAATTACAATTTTTTTTGCATGTATTTGCAATTTTGCAAATACAACAAAACTAAACCATAATTTTTTTTTTGCAGATAAGCCAAAATCTTTGTTTATCTTGTCTTGCTGTGTGTACGTACGTACGCCACGTTTTGCAATGTCAAACAGATGTAGGGAGCAGGAAAGCGGAATGGATTGGAAAGTTTTCAATGAATTTCTCACATTAAATCACTAGACATATTCATACACCATACAATAATAGAATGCATATATATGTATGCATATTATAGCTATACAATTTTTTTTGCGACTAAACGCTTACTCCTAACATTTATTTTTTTTGCTTAGAAACAACATGATTACGATCAAAAGCCAGAAGGATAAGCTATTAGCTAATTCATACTATTGCGTAGTAAACTCGATGTCTCATGATAATACTTAAAAACA
Organism: Coecobrya sp. COE2; assembly: GCA_027743765.1. Classification (NCBI taxonomy): domain Eukaryota; kingdom Metazoa; phylum Arthropoda; class Collembola; order Entomobryomorpha; family Entomobryidae; genus Coecobrya; species Coecobrya sp. COE2. The sequence continues at coordinate 15,750 of JAHZMV010006294.1, forward strand.
TATACAATTTATTATATCAGCCTTCCAGTCCTATAAAGTAAAGTACGATAATATAAGCTCTGGAGAAAGACGTTTTTAAGTTCATAGGAAGCATTTGGGTTAAACCAGCATACAAAATATTGAATATAACTTTTACACACAGAAAACAATAAGCTTATTATACCTTCTCTCTCTCTCTGGCTGGATAATACATTTTATTATAATAATAATATAATTCACTGCAGCTATTATATCCTATCTTTTTTTTCTATATTTACCTGTTAATAATGCACTCTTTGCTATCAACTCATGTTTTTCTTATATCTATATATGCAAGCCTGTTGTTGTGTCATATAGGGAAAAGTTAGTCAAAGTCAAGTGAGATGGGTAAATAGTAACACCGTAAAAATGTTGGTTTGCGTTTAGATATGGAAAATTTTTACATAGAAAAAAAATGAGTTAGCAAGCAAGCAAGAAGCCGAGAAGGAGAGCGCATCTAGTCAATATTATTATTATAGTCTGGTAAAATATATATGCATGTATGTATATATATTTATAGTAAAATGGAAAGAGGTCTTCTTTTCCTCTTATTCTTATAGTAAAAATGGAATGGATGGAAGCATGCGAGCAGAAAACAAGTAACAAGAACGTACGTTACTTTACTACTACACACACGGCTTTTTACATGAAAGCCAAGTATGTGGAATCGACTTGTTATATTTTGTTGGAGAAATGAAACAAGTTGAATAAAAAAAATCCATGGTCTTTTTCCAGTATACGATGAACGACGAAAAAAAAATCTAGTGGAAACTGTACAAAGAAAGAAGGAATGAAGAAGAGAGATATAGATAGATAGATAGAGAGTGAGTGAGGTATGATGATGATTATAATATTATTATTAGGAATTTTGATCTACATTAAATAAAATAATACGTGGTATGCAATAAATGAGTTGGCCAAGAAGACAGATTTTTTTAAATGGAATTTTATTGGAATGTTTTACATACAACATTATAGCTGTATATTCATATAAATATGTTTTGCATGCGCACATGCATATAATATATACTTTTATCATGATACTTTGGTCGGCTCTTCTTCTTCTAGCTGCAGCAGTGAAGAAAACGGATTGATTTTTTATTATAGTCAATTTTAAGCCTACAACGGGAAAGGAGGATCAATATTTTAAGGTAAATCGGATTTTACATGGAAGAGGTAATAACTAATTATTGGAGGGTTGGTATATACAGAGATATAAAAAAAACCAGGTAAGTTTATGACACGTTGAGTTAAATGTATCATTTTATATATTTATAAAAAAAACAACTTGAGAGTTGATTACATTTTGATAAATTATATAATTATTATGCATGTATATATGCATGAATGCAGCATTTTTTTCTAAAAAGGCATACTTTTTTTATATATAATATCTCTCTCTGCATATTAGGTTGAGTGTATGAGATAATCTGTGTGTATCTTTGTTGTTATATAAAGCTTTACAACAAGAGGATATTATCATACCAAAAAAAAAATAACAAACAACCGTGGTTTGTTTTTTACGCTTATTTACCTTCACTCTTCTTGTTTCAATTCAAAACGCTCTATCTCTGCTCCTGTGTGCGTTCACCCAACAAACACCGAACAATTTACTCTGGTTTTGGTTTAGAGGTTTTTTTTTGGATACACATAACATATAGTAAATATCTTGCCGAGAGTTTTGGACAGATGCAGCGAGAGAGAAGAAGAAGAGAGGGATTCTCTCTCCTTTTTCAGGTTTGCTTGTGTTTTTCAAAGGAAAAAGCATGAATATGCACATGATTTAAGTAAAAGTTACATGGACTCTTGTAGTGTGGGTTTGGGTTGGCCTGTTCCTGGCCAAAGTTAAAGGAATGACAGTTTTCTACGCTTTTTGGTCGATAACAGTACGCACACACACACACACACTCTCAGGGAAAGAGAAAGATGAACACGGTGGTGGTATTCCAGAAAGAAAAAAAAATAGGAAGGCAGCCGATGTGTGCCGACCTGTGCTTTTGCATGGCTTTTATATAGTATCCCCGTCATCGTCCTCATCATCATCATTATCACCATCTCTCTCTTCTTTCATGATCAGCAACACCATTAATATCTTTTCTGTATACCCATTCCTCAAAGTTTGGGTTTTCATCTTTTTTACTGTAGAGTAGTAAGGGAAAATTGACTGTAAAACTATTATATACCGCACACACACACGCATGCATAACAACTCCCTTTCTGGGATATTCCCTGAGTTTCTTCATGAGAATCCTCAAAAAGCTCTGGAGTTTATGAGAAAAACGCAGAACAAACGCTTATACACATACACACGCTTTCTTCTTCTTTTTGGTAGGGAACAAGGATGAAGTGAAGTACCTTCTTCCCAGGCATCTTTGAAAGGTCATTGCATTTTCTCTCAGAAGAGAAGAGCTCTCTCTGGAAAGGATGTCCCCCTTCTCCAGAAAACCTTTTTTTTTATATGTATACATGGGATGATCATGAGGCGAAAAAGAACCGATGCATTTCATTTTGATAGTTTAAAAAAAATTGTCATCTTGTCAATAATAGTAGCATAGTAAAAAAAATATAGTAGTCGTAGTAAGAATTTTTGTAAGAACGCATTATTCTATGTTGTATGTTGCATGGATCATTTTATTTGTGAAACATGGGCAGTGTATGAGGTGTATAAAGGCGCCTGAATCACATGGCCCAGAATAACAGGAACGGTATACCGTAAAGGGTGGTACCCCTTTTTTCCACTTGGTATAATATAAGAAGAAGAATGTTGAACAGTTTGGATTTGAAGGGGTCAGTACAAACTTGTAGCGAAGCTGGCGGGGGTGCCATACACAAAAACACGGACTAAATACAGCCGGTTGTTCGATTGTCAGAAATAACGCCGAGAAAAAAAAACATTCGCAGTACAGGGGATCATCATGATCATGACTACATATAGAAAGAGAGAATTTATATTTATGTTGGGAAATTTTTGCTCTTATACGGTTTTATACGGTGGATGTCAAGATTTTATATAACATGAAGGTATGTAATACAGTGTGGACCAAGGGGAATGGGAACGGACGCCAACCTACCCACACAAAAATTTACTACGCATAATGTTCCATAAATGACACAGGATTCTTAATACTCAGCAGTGCTTTTTGAAAACCCACATAGAGGAAAAGTACGGCCTTCTTTTTATATAAAAATGCTCAAGTAGCACAGTTGAGAATTATAACAGAAAAGCATATCATCTCACTCAGTAAACGCTACATTACAACAACGGCAACGGCACACACACACATGTAACAACAACGCAACAAAAATGAATCGATGCATTTCATAATAACCAGAGAGTGTGTGGTATTTCGCCTGAAAAATAAACTCATACATATAGGAGCATTATAATAAACTAACTTGCTAACTTACTACTGTCTAATATCCCTCTCTACATAAGATTGGTAAAATAAGAAGAAAATATATATGCCTACGCCAAAAAATAACTATTACGTATGACGGTATACCACCAAATAAGAACGACCTCCAACCAATAAATACAATGTAGACGGGGAACAAGAGAAGAAAAAAAGGTTTTCAACAGTGAACACAGAGGAATAATAGGGAAAAGAGTGCAGAGCAGAATAAGCGAACATGTACACGGATTCATATATCTGTGGACTCTTATAAGCATAAATATGACATTTCTACTGAAAAAAAATCCAACAATGTACTTGTTCAGAGAGAGAGAGCGATAGTAGCGAAATATTTTTTTTTTGCTCCTGCTCGTTACTCACATATAAAGTGAGTCGCTCGTAACTGGTCGGGAGTTACTTTTCTCACATATTACAGTACACACATGTATGCATTATTTGATTGTACATTGTAGCTTGGAATTTAAGGTAGACAGGACCGTATTGAATTTGAGAGTAGTAGTGTTGGGGTTTCTGAAGTTGATGCTGCTCTGGTGGAAAAAAAGATGATGCGAAGGATGGTAGATTTTTAGTGTGTTGGCGTGAGTTCCTCTACTTGTTTCAAACTGTTGACTTGACTGAGTAGTACACACGGGATTGAGGATATAATATGTTGAGTAGGTTGAAGTTGTGAGTAGGTCTGAGGGATATCGTTCAATGCACAAGAAGCAGTGGAAAATAAGGAGCTGCAGCTCTCTGGCTCCGTGTACAGAGATGAGGAGAGAGTTGGTGAGTACGTGCAGGAATCAAGATAATAATTGACTTGAGCAATGGTATCGAATCAGGATTGGAAGAGAGCGAGAGAGAGAGAGTTGGCATTATTGGGTAAGGAATGCACAGAGTTTTGGATGCAAGGCATGTATGGCAGGGCAGGCTGGGGAATGTGTAGAGTGGGGATGTGCGCTGGTGTACGGGGAGAATGAACGGGAAAAGTGCTAGATGCAACGGGTCAGCTCAACAATGCTTTGGGAAGACTTGTTCGATGCTTGTAATGGTGAGGGCTGTGATGTGGTTGTTGTTGCGCTAGAGCGAACGCCTTTAGGTATGGCTGATATTTGGATGTATGTGTGTGTGTGTGTTGTCTGCTGGCCGTCCGTCAGTTAAGTGGTGAGTGTATATAGAGATAGAAGAGGTAAAGAGCCAGTCTTCAGCAGCCATCTTCGTCGCCATTGAAAGGTGAAAATCCTTGTGCTCACTTTGATTTCTTGACTGTCCTCGTGTTATGGGGGTCAAACAGGGCCATGCTAAGTGACACTGGACACAGGTGAGGGTCAGCGACCATGACTAACCCGAACAACGGCGCTAGTTTGGAGGACTGTCATAGCAACTTCTTTGCATTAACGGACTTGTGTGGTATCAAATGGCGTCGCCTGGTCTCGGATGGGTACCTGGGGTCGTCGGGTCATCACCCCCAACAACATCACCATCATCATCAGCCCCATGGACCATTGGACGATCCGGTGTTATCCTCCTATGCTCGGTGCGTCGCTTCCGACATTCTATGTGTTTGGAGGCGATGTCCGAATGCGAAGCAAAACCAGTCCAATTCGGATCCCTTTCAACCACAAACGGGGACAACAACCCCCACACAAACGTCACCACACTTTATGCATTCTCACCAACAAGGTCCTGGAGGACCTGTTGGCTCATCACAAAATCAGCCTCAGCTAGGCTTACACAACATGCAAATGATGTCATCGCATTTACTTGGTCCGGGATCACATCATCCCCACTCGGGCTCATCAAGTGGAGGAGTAGGGCCTCCCCCTTACTCCTCTAGTGGTCATCAAACGCCTGGACAATTTTCAACATCACTATCACCAATAACATCACATTCACAACAGTCAATATTTAATACAGCCAATAGCGCGTCAAATAATAGTGGTCCTAGTTTAAGTGGTCCCAAAGAGCTCTGGATATTTTGGTACGGCGAAGAGCCCGAGTTATCTTCCTTAATTCATTCTCAACTCTTGAAACAAGAATCGGAGCAGGGCTCTTGGGAAAACGGTTTGTCCTACGAATGCAGGACTTTGTTGTTCAAAGCACTCCATAATCTAATTGAAAGGTGTCTCCTGGCCAGAGATTTTGTGCGAATTGGTAAATGGTTCATACAGCCAAGTGAAGAGCAGTTAAAATCCAGTGCGAGTTCAGGACCTGCCAACAGTGCAAGTAATAATAGTAGTGGTAACAGCAATAGAAATAATTTCCCCATGCAGCTATCCTTCTCCTTTGCATTTTTTGTTCACGGTGAAAGTACGGTGTGCATGAGTGTGGATGTTCGTCAGCATCCCTCAGTGAGACGTGTGGGTAAACAGCATTTATCCTCGGGCCAGTCGCCAAGCCAAACTGTGCCAGTCATTTTGGCACCATACGGTCTTGCAGGAACTTTGACCGGTGTAAGCTATCGAATGAGTGATCCAGGGACTCAGAAAATTCTTGAAGAATGGAAACAATTTTATCCGGTGGAAGCTGCATTGAAATCACCAATGTACGATGTATCAACGACAAATTCAACTCACGGACCACATTCCTCGCCGCATTCCGCCAGTAATGGTGGTGGTGGCGGCTCTCAGCAACAACCCTCTCCAGGAAATAATCAAGGTGCTTCGGGTGGTGTTTCTCCTGCAGGGATACCACCAGTTTTAGAAGTGATTGTTGGTGGAGTTCGTATGAGATATCCTGCGTGTTACGTCTTGACTACGGAATTTGATGATTTACCACGATCTCTGGAATCAAACAGCGCCACAAATAATTGTGGTGGAGCTACTCCTGTAGCATTGAAAAGTAAATCTTCAGCTAACAAGGCAGTTAAAGATTCGGAAACTGCAGCTTGTCCTGCAGTCAAATCTCCGGGACGGCCACAAGGCTCTCTTACAGTATCACAGAAGGTAAGTGTCAGGTCATAAGGAGTGTCCAACAATCCTAAAAAATTTTTTAAAAAATTAACCGTCAATCCCCAATCAAATTAAGCAAACAATTTTCTTCTTTATTTTTCAGGTTGATAAAGTTGAAGGAATATTGCCAGAACGGGTATGGCAAGAAACATTACTACCTTCTTACCAGTTAAATAAAACGCCAAACAATGACAACAACACGCCGTCTTGTGACCAAGCATCTCTCTCAAACAATACGACCAATTCCTGCGAATCCACTGGTCAATGGGATTTCGTTGATCCGACAAAGAAACTGGGATGCGCATGCTCCAAGTGAGTTATCTTTAATATATTTCAGAAAAGAAACCGACAAAAAATAAATCACAACAATAAATACGTATTTAAATTGTCACTAACAATGCTTTCATTATTCCTACACAGATGTAAACGACCGTCAGGATCGAAAGGGATGTTATCGGGCAGCCAGAGTACAAAGAGTGGTACAAAGGTGAAAAAGAGCACGTTCCACAAACGGTCTTCGCAGCAGTTAACACAAATTGAAAGTTGGGCCACCCACTGGTCCCTACTGCACGATCCAGCATCTACAACAAATTCAAGCACACCAATGGTCAATGGACCAATTAAAACCGAAAACCAAGGAATTGTCAACCAACACACAGCTACCAGGTGCATAATCTAAATATTTTAAAGGGATATTTATCAACAACAAAAAAAAAACGTGCAGTACACACGCACTGGTGATATAGTGAGCGTTAGGCTAATTTTCTGTTTCATTCAGTTCATAGTAATAAACAAGTCCTCTGTTACTCAAGTGCCAATTGATAACAGTTGAATAGCAGTAGCTAATTAAGCTAATATAACGCAATAAGGATGCAATGCAAAAAAGAGGTGATAAAATATTTGAATAGATGTGTGCAAAAGTGCTGATAAAGCAGCCGCCGGTCGCCTGTATATAATCTGGATAAGTAGTACAAAAACCGTTGCATTTGCCGGTATTACGGTTTTAATCCGTTTTTGGTTGAAATACGTTAATATACAAAATTCTAATAAGCTTCTGTATCTCGTAAAGTTGTATGAGTAGGAAACACATAGGGTCTTTTAATTTTGATATAATGCAATCAAGTCACCAGTTGATAAACTTGGAATTACAAGTAATATGAATCTTGTTATCCTAAAAACCTGTCATGATGCATATATCTTACAATTAGTGCATTACAAAGTGACATTTTACATTTAACTGCAGAAAAAACAGACCCTCAGATTATACTGTCAATGGGATGTAGGCCTCTTTTACAAATGATATGAATAAACCATTTCCCTTCCCCGTTGGCAACTTCATTATCCATATGCTAAATAGCTAAAAGTGTAATATTTTCATGGATTGTCATTAATCCGTCATAATATGTATTGAAATATAAGTAATATTTTTCTAGACTGTGCGTCCAAATTCTGACTTCAGAACCCGTGTGGTATAATGCCATGACAGAATGTGACATTTTTATGTCCAAAAGCCTTTCTGAGGCTCATTGTGTTGTGCACACTTTTGTAGCAATTTATTGATAGGCTCTGACAGCCCTTCCGATATTTAAAAAAATTTTATGTTATAAAAACCCGTACTTGTGACCTGTGGTGAAATAACGCCAGCGACCCCTTATTTCTTAACTAGCAGAACATGTGGCCCCATGGTGTCCGCAATAGAAATTGCCGTTAAATATTTTGCCGTTACCAACGACGCATGGAGTCAATCATTTATGCTATTTTCGTGATAATGTCACGGATAGAGTAAGATTAGCCTCACATGAATATGCGCAAATTCACAACGTCAGTAAATGAAAGCTAGAATTAACTTACATAACATTAAGGATGAGTGAGGGGTGAAAATGTAAATGCGTTAAATTGGCCATTTATTTACTAATATCTTTAGTAGTTAAACTATTTTAAAAATATCCAGTGCCCATCCACCATACCATTTAAACATGTATTAATGTGTTCTCTGTCCAAATTAATTAACAGACGGTGACAGGTGGTATTTATCTGTCACCAGGACTAATGCTCTATATCGATTCCATTGTGTGTACTACACTGTTCTACTACTAATTAAGCAAAAAAACGGTACAGTTTTTAATACATACCTTCAATAATGTAATCTCCTCTTATTCCAGACTAAATGGTCCTCCTGGAAC
>JAHZMV010006295.1:0-11863 GCA_027743765.1 Coecobrya sp. COE2
ACCAGCTTCTATTATATATTATATATATTATTCACATTATAAACAATTTTTCTGATATTATTCTTATTATATTATTCCATGTGTATGTATATGGAAAGAAGGGAATACGTGTTTTAAAAATGTTATTACAATTATTATTTTCATGATTATATAACTTCCTATTGCAAGAATGAGTCCAGTTTTTACTGCATTATACCATATATATTTACATTATTATTATGACGATGATATTATTGTTATTACCGTATAAAAAATAATCACATAAACATATTATATATATACATAATATATTATTAGTACAACAATTATAATTGTTCTGGGTATAAATATTCTGTGTGTTTAAACGTGCCTCTTCCTGTGCACGAGAGTAATCTATCTGATTCATTATTACTGTTATATAAATAATTCGCAGAGTCTGTAACCAAATAATTAAAAAAGTTGTATATACGCATTATAATTGTTAATATGTATACTTTTGTGCGTGAATTTGATTTTTAAAAAACTGTGAGATGGGAAAACAACACCAATAATTTTATCAACAGCAGCGGCGTACTGTATTTATATAATTTTCTTGTGTGTGTTACAACTAACGAAAAAAATATCTTTCCGAATATTATGTGGCATCTAATTATGAATTTTAAGAGCTTGGGCTTTAAAAATGAATGATCTCAGAGTTACTCTCTACTTCTGTGAAATACATTTGTTTTCCTTGTCTTACTTCCTTAAATCTAGCGACAGCAGTCATGTAATACGAGAAATCAAAGAAATTGCCATGTATTAATGATAACCAAAAAAACATTAATGTTGTTAATGATTACAATGCAGTTGAAAAGGTGCCGGCCTGTGACCTGCTAGAAAGGCACACAATAAATTTTAACTGGATTAAAATTGTTCAACGTTCTCTTGTTTTCCCTTCTGACTTTTGATATTTTTTGCTAAACATATTTCAATGAAATTAAGCATTTTTAAATACATTGAAACATCACATTTAAATGGATTATTGTTAATTGCCATCACGTACCTCTGTCAATTCCGCTTGTTACATTCACAATCTCTCTGAGACTTTCTCCGAGTGGCCAAAGTCAAGAGCATTATCCAGCCATCCAGGCAGACATTCACTTATCGATCAAACATGAGTCGTCACAACTCATATATATGCACAGTGCTTCTTGTCGTCATAATATTCAGCATCTATTAATATTTTCCTGGTGCATCCATTCATAAGTTTAATGATATTGAAATTAACTAGTATAAAATAATAATAATGTGCGGGAAAGAGGCTATTCCATTTACAGTGAAAGGTCCTATCACAATACAATTAATTGACGGTGCGGCTGATTCCGCTGGAAGGAAAACTGGTAGTGCTATCATGGATCTTTACTTTCAAACTCCGAGTCAAGTTAGTGGTGGATTAAGTTAATGAAAGCTGTATTGTCAACCAATTAGGCTTTCATTTATTCGCCTTTGTTTAAAGTTACGCAAGGATTCAATGGTATTCAATATACAGTCACAACGAGTTCCTAACCGGTGATTTCACTGAAAATTCGCTCGGAATGTAAATAATTAAAAAAGAAAATGAGAAAGTTAACCGATTAATTAGGTCATCTTTAGGCAAAAGCATTTCAATTCCCAATCCTTCTCTATAGATATCATTTCCAAAAATTTCAGAGGTAATGAAAGTTCATAAATACCAGGAGAAGCTTAACTATAACATAGCATCTTTTTAATAACATAATTTTAACCCTCACACCATCAGAATTGCTACGAAGTTCCGTTTGTTGCTATCGTCTACTACTCACTACAGATCACGATAATATCGTGTCAGTTTAAAATGATGACCGTTGTCATTAATTGTTTTGACTGAGATTGGTTTAAATAGATTATGCTGCTACTCCGTAAAGACTAAATACATGTCAAAGTCAAGGATACTACTATGATGACAAATATTCTTTTCTAACGTCCTATTTAATTAATTGATTTGCAGATCGGGGAATTAACGCTGAGTAACTACTACACTGCCTGGATATCAGTATATGTTAAGCGAGCTCCCGCTAAGACTGCCATCTGCAGTCCTGCAAAACCACCAAATCCAGGATCTTCCATAAGATCTCGGCCTCACTTTGAGAGATCTATTTCAGTTGACCTAAGTGGTACAATAGTAATAATTTGTCATTCACAATATTCTCTTTAACTTTATCTTACCATTGAATTGAAAATTTGCATGTAAATTCTGTTTAAACGCTAGCAAATGAATATAGAAATCGGAATACCCAAGAAGGAAATGGAAATGGTGGAGATCTGTTTGCGTTAGAAACGCTGCATTCTAGCTCTGCTTCCAATACTTCCAGCTTATCTAGGAGGAGACATTCTTCCGGTCCAAACGCAGCAGAGTTATCAGATAGGCCATGGGAGTGTTGCATTCCAATGAAGACATTAATGCCATGCCCACATTTTGAATCTGGATGTCAAGATGCAATTTCCATTCCAGCCACCGAGGTAGGTTGAAATATCATTATGATTTAAGAATAGGAGAAAGTTCCTTTAATAAATTAAATTGTCTTTTGTCAAGTATCACAATTGTGTTTACACTCTATAGAGCGTGGTTGAGTTACGAGATGTTATTGTAATGCGAATTGTATTACATCAACCTTCAACCGTTTGGAAACGTTTCTCTTTGGAGGATATTAACGTATTTCGCAATCTTCCTAAACGAGGATCTTCACAGACGGATGATGTGTCACGTCAGGTGCAATATAATATGTTATCTATGTAGTTTGTTAATTAATTAATTATTTTGATGATGTGGATAACATGGTTAATATTGTTATGAATGTGGAATGCTTTTTTACATTTTTATTTGAGATTATTGAATGTGATGGAAAATGTAAATCTTATCATCTTTACAAAAAATAGCAGGAACATTAAATATTATCAAAATAGTATTGTTCCATTTGCAGGATATCCAATTTTTTAAATACGTAATGAATATTCTTAAATGTTTTAGAGAGAAGGTTGGCTAGCAACTTTGCGTCTAAATACAAAGAAAATGCTCGGAGGCCAACTAGTGGAGCCGGAAAAGTACGAGTCAGATGAAGGCGAATCCTAAAAGATGGAGCCAACAGAACTATTGCTGCAACTCAAGTAGACCCATTGAACCGTACAATGAGAGACTTTTTATCAGAACGATGTATTACGTTATATGATAATGATCCTAACTAATTTTAAAATCCAAAACTGGCCAGGCAAAGTTCATTCAAACAGTACATACATACATTAATACTGCAATTTACAATATGTAGTCTTTTAATAATATTTTATTAATTTTGAGTCAAATAAAATAAGGAATTGTAATGACATATTCCTTTTATCAAGCATAATATCAAGTTTCACAAAAGAATGACTCAGTCCATATCATATTTTCTGTACACAGGCATAAGATTAGCTATCATTCCTTAAGAATGTTTACATTATCCGATGCCATTGTGCTTTAAATAATTTTGCGATCGTGGGCACTAGGCCTTTCCACACTAATGCTCATCATCACTGTCGTATAATGATGTATCTGTCCTCTCTGCCTAACTCCACCTTTTTTATTGTTCATTATACATTTATTATCTATGTTCATCTATCGACAACAACTGCATATGTACTACTCATTTAAGCAAAATTTTGGCTAAACTTGTCAATGATATTAGGTTGCAGTGTCCGAAAATGACATCCTTCCCCCTTCAACCTGACAAGATACACGTTAGCGTCAAATGTTTATATTCATCTCAGCCTTCCTTCCTATTACGCAATGTAAAAATGATGCATAGTGTTTTAAACAGAAGCCACTTTGAATACGAATACATTTGCTAAAAGTATCGTCCCTTTCAATCTTGTCAACATCCCATGATCCCATCTTGTGCAGTATGTATGTTTATTCTTGCCATATAGTTCATGACACTATGCAATTTTTACATCCTCTGACATTCAGTGTGTATGACATGGAGTACCCGGCTTAAGTAGTGTCGTTATCGAGACAGTATTAGATCCAAGACACACTGCTAAACTTTTCATTTTATTGGAATCATTCGACCATTAAAGTCGTTGTATTTTCTCTCTTGAGATTTTGATCTACATAATATACAGTCAAATTCTTGTACTGTGACAAAGTCGAAATTAAAACATATTTTACTTGCTCCTTGCTATTTAAAGAAAAAAAAGAAAACTTGTCTTGTTCAAGAAATATTTAATTAATTCAACTGTTCGTTAAATAATGGCTACCATCATTATTGCCGGTTGTGCAGTGAGCTTGATTGTTTGTGGGGCTACGTTGGCTTTGGCCTATTCGAAGCGATTCCGGAAGGCCATGAATAAATGGTAATTTTTGTGTTCATTAATTTTTCTCGTTTTACAAATAACAGTTACAAAATCATGTACATAATACAACTTCTGTGTATGCAAGTGTGTAGTTTTTTTTATTGTGGAGATACGTTGTCCCAAAAACCGTCTTTAATTATATTACTTTTTCAATCAAAGGAATCAGATATTTTTTTCCATATTAATCAAAGAAAGTGGTGTATCAGTACATATTATTTGGTCTAGTGTTAGAATTTCTCGGTATTTGGAACTTTTTCAGAAAGTGTTAACTTGATAGAGGCATTTTGAGACGATTAAACTTTTACTACTTCATTGACAACTAATTACATAAATTACGATACACAAGCAATCATATAGTTAAAAATAATTTGTATGTGAACTACTTTAGTCTCTAAATAAAATATCTTTGTTGTTGTGGTTTTTTTACAATAGGCTTCGGCGAGTAATGTCAATGGAAGAGTCTGAAAACGGAGATTCTTATGAGATGGGAGCCAAAGCCATCAATGGAATGGACGAGGAAAATGCTGTCGAGATAGGATATCCAGTGGTAAAGGAAACTAGCGATGGACGTTTTCTCTTCGTGACTATTGTCCGGCCACCTGCAAGTGTTCCACGTTCCAACCAAGAGGAAAATGGAAACATCAAATAAGGTCCATCAGTGGGACTATTCACTGTTTCGATATTCAGTTATTCATTCATTACTATTTTGCATGGTTTTAAGTTTCCATATATAACTGATATCTTTAATTTTTCAAAAAAATAAAATTTTCTTAATTAATACATATAACTTGTCAGTTCTCAAATATTACATTTTTATTTGAAATAAATTAATGACAGATAACTTAAAACTGTGCTCCGTTTGTTTTCAAAATTCCTTGTTCGTTAACGTTGTTTCTTGTAAATATATTTATATATATAATAGGCGTATATATTTAAGCCAAATTACATTATTAGCGCCGCGCATTAATCTGAGTGTATCAATCTAGTGATATATTGAGCCATATTAGTACATTGTGATGTTACTTGTCCGTGGTGGATACAGAAAGGTGAGTAGGTAATTGTGTTCAAGGATGGATCCTCACATGTAGAGTTTTCTTACCCGTGGTTAGAAAGTTAGTGTACATCGGGAGAAGAAGATATGCTACCTCATATTTGACCTAAGTAGTAATAATAATTCACAGCAATTCACTTTTCATACTCTCATTATCTTATTGAATTTGGTCATACGCATATGCCTAGATAAAATAGCTACAGTACTTGCTTTGTGTTTCATTAAATTCATACTCGAAGATAATTTTTTAAATCACTGGAATTACAGCATATTTTACTGGATGTACTATGATGAATTGACTACAAGTAGCGCGTTAAGTTCTAAATAGAGATGTGACGTAAGATACATATATTAATGGCATAAATAGTTTGCTTTAGAGAGGTTCATTATCAGTTATTTCTACGTAGGCGCCCTAAACGTAAACATTATTTTTCATTTGTTTATAAACACCAGGAGAAAATATGAAGTAAAACACACTGGCAATAAGGACACAAATTAAATACGCGTATTTACATACAAAGAAGCATTGACTTGCAATTTAAAACGTCATTTCTTCATTATAGCATGAAAATCTCCAATTTCATTTAAGCCAAATAGATGAGGAGTGACACTTGTTCAATGAAATATCACAAGCTATTACAACCCAACTTTTATCACAAATATCTCATAATAACATTAATTTTAGTGCTGTACTGCCATTACATAATATTAAGTGTAAGCTTTAAGCTCAAGACGAGGTTCATACCATATTGTATTATTTTTATGGAGTTGAAAATGCATTCTTAACATCGCCAAATCAAATTCTAAAAGATTACGTCGACTGTCAAGGCAAACTGGTTTTTGGAAGAGTTCAAAATGAAGTTTCTTTTTTAAGGCATGAGGACATGCCTACATGATAAACTCTGAAAAAAGAAGCAAAAATGTATATTTTTCGAACGACTTGCGTTTCCATGCAAATGTCATGGTGAGTTGCATGGCAACTAGTCGGCTTGCTTCCCTACTCTAAATGTCATGCTGGGAAAGTAGGAATGGCATATCATTATGACGATGTGAAGAAACAATATTTATTCTATACGAATATGTACAATATTTTGTTACAAAACATTATTTTTAAAGTCCTCGTGGCGTGTTGCTGGCAAAGCTATCTCCTTTCCTTACATAGTTATGACTCAATGGGTTCATTATCAAACGGTGAGTGAAGTGAAAAGTGTCAAAATACAATAAAAATTGTTCATTTTTCATTTGTTTCGTCATCGTACATTGAAATTCATTGCCATTCATTACCAATTCTATGCAATTTCCAATCTCATTTTCATGTAAAAAATTAAGACATGAGTGTTTTTACTTCTTTATTTCATCCACAAAAACAGACAAAGTTCAGTAGATACGCATTCTTTCAAAAGTTGAAAATAAATCCTTCACAAGCATAAATATATAACTTATGGTGGCGAGTTGGTTCAGGCATTTACAAAGTTAGGCAACAGGTAAAAATACAAAAATACCGGAAATTCAAGGTCAGCCAAAGAAGTCAAAGCACTCTCCAAAAAAGATAGCAACATGATGATAATGATGCTGCTGGTAACGATGAGGTTTTTTTGGGAAACATGACATGTGGGGCGAATAGACATTCAACCAGCATCTTTAGCTCGAGCAAAGTTTTTTCGCCTTTCCTTCCTTCCTTTTTGGCATAGGGAGATTTAACAATAGCACGTAGCTCATACTCACAAAAAGCTCACCACCAACCAGCCAACATTTGACGCAACAGAACAATAAACTTGCAATGCGTACGTCTCTAGTAACATTTTGATATTGCCTAGATATTTGTGTGGCGTTGGGTTGCTGTAACGCTTTGCGTTCTTATATATTATGTATGTAAATCATGTATACCGCACCGGGATTGGGAGGAGGAACCAGTTGATATCTTGCTACCTTTTATTGTTATTATTAATAGTAGTTTTTGCTTTTGTGTGGGACAGCAATGTGCAGATAGGGAAAGAAACGAAGCTGCAACAAAGTATCTATCTGAAAGACAACTTCGTATTTTTCCATAAAAAATGAACGAACAACATTTAGATTGAGTTTGGTGAAAATAGTGCATAACCAGTGATATTAGTATGCGATGATCCCTAGCAAAAACCTGCTTTTTCGATTTGGACCTCATCATATTATAATTCTTCTTCCTGCTTCCTCATTTAAAAGATTCAAAACTCTAATGGACAAGTTTCAGGAGAGGGTTTTTTACTTGACATGTCTGAATGCTGTGCTTGTATGTATGGTATATGTAAACTGGTAGAATTTCATCACAGCGCAGCTTGTTCGGTGAATAATATGCAATACATATATGCAATCAAACGGCTGCATAATTCCAGCAGACAACAGACGTAATTCTAGCAGACATAAGCAGTAATTCCAGCAGATTCACAAATATCATAATACACACAGCTTCACTTCAAAAAATTTCATATATGCATTAAAATGTCCTTAATCTCAACACTCAACATAACATGATTAAAATGTCACATTAGTGGTTCCATGTTATTTTCCCCGACAATCATCACCATGAAAATTACCTCATATCACTTTTCCCCCATTTACTCTTTAGCACTTTCTCAGGTAAACTAGGTATTCATATTGAATTTGTTGTAACATACGTAAAACTAATAACATAAGCAAATTACGCACGCTATTAGCTTCGTTTATTCACGTTGCAGGGTTTTGTTTTACCTGAAAATATGTAGAACCGGAGATGAGGGAGAAATTTATATCAGGAAAAGTCATGTTTGGGAAATTCGCATACTTCGCACCGACTAACAGAATCTCTTACAAACATCCAGCACCATATATTATACCCCCTTGCTGGAATTATGCCTGACGTCTTGTAGAATTTCGCTTTTAGGTTGCTGAAATTACGTCTGCTGTCTGCTGGACTTAGAGAGCCCGATGAAGCAAATACGCACGCTTAGGTACGTATATAATGTACCTATATATCCTTCCTATCAGCGTCCGCTCTAATGCAAACACATGTGCTCTTTCTTCCTATGCTCCTATTACCCTTGCCTTGTGGTATTTTCTGAGCAAAGTCGTTTCTATCCAAAAAAAAAATATATTCTTGAACCTGCAGCAATTTTATTTGACGATCTAGGAGGATGATGATGACGACGAAGATGTTTATGCCCGTTTGCAATGTGGTAATAATGGAAGGTAAGAAGGCAGCAGCCTTCTCTTTGTCTGTGTGTATGAAATCATCCAAAAGTTGATTTTATTTTTTCGAATGCACTGAGCTGCGGTCGTTGTTGATGGAAATAAATGGAGGCATGCAATCTATTTGAGACAGACAGGGCTTTGCACTTTTGCCCATAGCGCCTCGTCTCTGTGGACGAGAAATAGTAAGCCGTGTGGATAATACTGTATTGTATTTTTTTTCTTCTTCAAAGATCAACATATAAATACCATAAAACTAGTTTCAAGACGCGTTTTTTTGACTTCCTTGCATATCATCATCGCATAAGATAACTCCTCCGAAGTTAATATTTTATTTCTTCCCATTTCTCTTTTATGTTATCTTTCCTCCATTTAGGTTTTGGACGTACGATGTATGTACATGATGATGATCTGCAATGGAATGGAATGCATTTGCCGTTTTCCTGTCTTTATGCATCATCCTGAATTTATTTCAGTTCACACACTTGAAGCTCATTTAGAACACTGTACTGGAGGAATGATTGAAACTCTTCTTGTATTACCTTCTTGGCATCTAGCTTGACGCTATTAAAAGTAACATGTTTTTGTCCTTTTATCCAGTCATGGCAATGCATCCAGTCCGAAATAAGACGCATTATTGAAGTATGACTATAACAAGTATTTCGTGTTATATGAATATGCACACAAGAAAGTATTTATGTAACTTTGAAAAAAGATGCAAATAAATTGACGATTCAAGATGTTTTTTTAAAGTTTGCATTGTTGGTTCTTTTCATTTACTTATTTACTCTTTTTGGAATGTGAGATTGTTCTTTATTTATTAATTTTAAAATTAATCATTTAATGTTAGGAGGAGGAGCATCATAATTTGACCACCATATAACATCATTATGTATGACGCTATTAGCAACCAAAATATATATTTCGGGTACTGAGAAACTTACCAAACAAAATCAAAAAGATTACATGTTAAAATAGAATATAGGATGGAGTGATTTTTAAAACTACACATATTGTATTTTCCATTTAATTTCATAAATATATAGAGTAATAGTATAAAACAGTATAGTACTATATTACGTATTTATATAGTAAATTGATATCTTTGCTAATATAATTATTACTCGTGTAACCGTTACTATTATAAGTTAAGTACAAAAAAATGTCAAGGAAATAAATACAAATACTTTTGTATACTGGATCTGAGCTTGATAAGTTACGAAAGATAGTACAGGAGTTTGTTAAAAAGCAGACTTGGTTGTTCCGTCGTAAAATTAATAGCAAAGCTATTATTCGTTTCTTTTCGTTTCATGGACAATATTCAATTGTAAAAACGTACAAAACTACTGCGTATTCTTGAGACAATTAACATTCTACATACCTTAAAAATATATGCAGACCGAGTTGCATTACGAAAGTGTAATATTTTACACAATGCATTAAAAATAGTGATTGACCAATTCAATTTATTTTGTCTCTTTACATTTTTCTGGCATCACGATATGGTTTAGTAAAAACAAAATTCAAGTCATACAAAACGATAAACACTTTTTTTCGCTTGATATACCAGAAAAAAGTAGTGACATTAAAAAAGTAAACGACATTGGATGATTTGTTCACAGAAGATTCAGAGAGCGGCTTAATTACCCGATTAATATTTCTAAAGATTAAAATACAATTCCATGTCCAGTTAAAAGTATAATCATGATAACATAATCATCATTTAACTGACTGATGAGCTCAAGTTGAAAAAGCTGTGTTTTAATAACGATAATAATTATAGTAATAAGTAGTAGGATGAGGAATAACAATTATAATAACAATAATAATAATAATGATTTTACATACATATTATTACGATAAATGCTTCAATACTGACTTGTTGAACAAAATATTGTGTTGCACCATCCCGCTTTACTCTCTGACGTAGATAAATAATTAACAACGAGAATTCATGCAACGTCAACATTAGTAATAATAATAATTATAACAAAACAAAAACTTGCCATCGCCTTCATCTCATGTGCGCAAGTAAAAATCTAGTGTTTTTTACTAGTACTTCGTATAAAAAAAGGAGAGAATTGGAAGCAATAATGATGAAAGAGAGAAGAGAATGCTCACTCGTAATAATAGTGTAATATATCCGTTTTTTGTAACCTTCTGTTCATGAATTCGCATCGCATTAGAATTTTATACATGTCTGTACGCAACGAGGATGATTAAGCAAACTTTTTTTTTCTAGCCATTAAACATTTTTATAACTACCACTACTAATTTAAATTCATTTCGGTCCGAAAAATATTATTAGCACTAACATGGCCAAAAATTACCAAAAAAGAGGTTTCTTCTAAAATCCAACAAATTACTATATTACCTCATAGTAGTCATAATCATATAACATACATATATATATTTTACTTATTTGTCTGCAAGTAAATTGAATCACTTAAAGAATATACTGGAATAATAATAGTTAAATGTAACGTTATTATCAGAAATGACACAATTTCTGATGATCTATTCAAACTAGTTTCTACTAACCTAACGAACACATTGCAGGAGATGATGGGGTTTTTTAACAGCACAACAGTCATTTCATGTCTTATAGTTTCCTACTTAAGTATTTTACCAACATAATCCTCTATTAAAAAAGCAGTAAAGTAGAGTGTGGGTGCTCCGTTGCAAACACGCTACAATATAACATTCCTATCAATATCATGCCCAGCATTTCTCTTTAAATCCTTTTCCATAGCCATTTTCAATCGTTTCTTTAATCCTGCCTTAAATTGCCTTTTCTTTTTGTCAAGTACATTCTTAATACATCATGGTTCCCTGCACCCACAAGTTTTTCCGAAATTTTATCACTGATAAAAACAATTCTCGTCTATTTAATATTATTTTTTAGCAGTACAAACAACAGATACATGATGCATTCTATCAGATAATTAATATCGTGATATGATATGCAAGGGAAGTAAAAATTATTTTCACATGGTCCTGCCTACTTTACACACAGCTCGATAGTAATACAAACTACATTACTGTACAGAGTACTTCAAAATCTACAAAGAGCTCCTCGTCTTTTGCCAGCATATTTTATAGCATAATATTCTCTAACAATCAATCTCGTTCTAGCTACCAGGGTTTGTAAAACAAAACTTTCTACCTATTCTTAAAACAGCGCAGTAGCATTATCTTTCTAAACAATTCATATACAAAGTAAGAATAAATATGATGATATAATATGGC
>JAHZMV010006296.1:0-28078 GCA_027743765.1 Coecobrya sp. COE2
CTGCATAAAATACTAATATTTAGCACAAAAAATTATCACTTATCATCAGGCACGTGTAATATTAATATTGTTACGTAATGTCAGTTCATTAAATTACTTACATTAATTATATTAATTGTAATATATAATTTCAGTTCATATTAATACAAGGTTTTTATAAAAAATTCATTTAACTTGTATCCCATGAGAAATGCATTAAAAACGATTTGGAAGAAGTAAATGTCAAGAGTAACCTGAAGTTACTTATTGCTAATCTCAAATTCGAAGGTGGAAGTCAACCATTTTGGATCTTCACCTATAGGCTCCTCCAGTGTCGTTTCTTGATAAAATGCCTGGTTTTTCCAGTCAACTAGAATGATAGTGTGGGTTCTAGACATTCAAAATCACAAATAAATATAATTAACATTTAATGCTTCGGGCTAAATAAGGGTTACTCAAATCTTGACAAAGAAAGCAATTTTACCTTGTGCCATAAGTAGGGAGTTTGATGAACCTACTGCTTATTTCGTGCAAAAAGTTATCGGGCTGATCTGCAGCTTGAACTTTCATCTGTGCGTCCGGATGGAATCTGATTAAATTACAATTATTTACGTTAGTTCATATAGTTATGCCTGTTCTCTTAAAATGACAGGGCCTAAGACTTAATTTTACAAGAATTTAAGTTAGAGTCATACTTTTCTTGGTTCTTCATAACCTCCAAAATTGCACGAACCAGATCGTCCCTCTGGCTCACTCTGTTGCATTCATTGACAACTTTGGCAAATGCTTCTTGTCCAGTTTTCACTTTCCTAAAGGGAGTCTCAATAAAGCTGTTTCCAACTCCATGAGCAGTACCGGCAGGCAACTGCCGTGGTTTTTCGTCTACGGAACTGGAATAGTAACAGATCTGGGGTGCGCCTTCACTCGGAACATCCACCGTAACCATACTGAATGGATTGTACTCTGCAGATGTTTCATAGATACTGCTCAAGTACTGCATTGAGTTAATCTCAACCGACTTTAGTAAGTCGTTAACCAGGAAGCCTCTTCCTTTCCGGTCTGCTGAGTTTGCAAGGGATTCACGAGACTGCAGGACATTCAATAGGGCACCAATTCGTCCGGTTTTGCTACATCCTAACCAAGTGCCACCTTCGCGCCCAGGCTCCATGTCTCTACCTGAAAAAGTCACAAAATATTGAAATAAGCAATTGCATGTGGTTATGTAATATGATTTGTTTATCTAGCATATAAATGGATACTTACCTCCTACAATGTTTGGAGTGGTTTCCCAAAACGCAGCGGTCCGGGTAGGTCGGGCGTAGACTTCATCCCGATTGACAGCCAAAATCAGTTTATAGGAATCTGACGTTGGCTTCTCATTTGCGTATACGAATAGAATACACATAGTGGCTGATGACAACGTTGACGCTAAATATTACTGTACGGCGAAATGTAAAATTGGAAAAAAAAATTTAAAAAAGTGGAAACAATTTAATAGTTTACTAGGCACGAGATATGCAATGCACTTGCCTGAATAAAGTGGCTTATGTGCTGAATATATGTAAAATGAAACCTAGTTTTCGTCATGAGGGCTCCTAACTAACTGTGGATATACGACGATAATAATTATAAAGCTTATTACTTATCTCTTCGACTGTTTTTTCCTGAATCGGTAAAATGATTTGGTGAGTTAGCAAGACAAATAAAAAAAACATGCCATGGCATGCCACTGACGCCACATGTAAAACGGAATTCTTCTTGATGATCTACGTGCTTCCATTAACATCCCATTTATCATAATAAAAAAGTCAATTGCGTTAACATATACAACTAGGTAATTAAGTACGTCGTGCTTTGCAACAGTTAGCAAAGCAAACCTTATTTAAAAGGCAATAATAATAAATATGTTGACTCGATGCTTTTCATAAACACCTGCTGATAATTCTCACAGATCTCTGCATTTTAGGTACATAAAAATGTCCTTAATTATTAATAATTGCAGCTTAACACATTTTGTTTCGTCTAAAAATAATCAATCAACAGAACATTGACATGAATGACGAATATGTTTTTCTGTTTAAAAAAAACTACAAGTGGACTACTCGACATTAATTAAAGTTTTCTCACTTTGCCCCTACATAATCAGCATTTTAGAACTCAACAAGTTAGCAGTAAAGAATTGAATTGACAAGCAATTAAGTTTTTGTGGACTGTGATATGCAAGCTACGGAGAATCCTAGAGTGTTGATTAATCCCTCTGTACCGATAACACTACATTTAAATATTGTGGATCCACCCACCACGATTTAAGATAAGATACCAAGACCAACTCTGATGGTGAGTCATTTTTTTAAGGTTTCACATCTAACTTAACTTGTGGTGGTGCAACATTTACATAATAAGTAGTTAATTATCAAGAACGATAAATAATCATGCCACTTGACAGATTAGCAAATGTGTGCATAAACAAAAAAGAATGTACCGAAATAGTTTGCAGACGATGTTAAACACACCCACCAAAGGAAAATAACAATTTATCTATATACTCTCACATAATTTGTCTAACTAATTTTTTTAAATAATAAAATGATCTCAAAGTTGTAAAAATGCTGGTCTGGCAGCTAAGTCATCATAAGTAATATAATGCTAGCATCATACATGTTCTTCTATACAGTATTAATTTTTTTTAAATGCATTATGGCGTATGCAATTGAATGGGTTTTCAAAAAAGTCTAATTAAGAACAGCATTACAAAATTTGGAAATGCATTAGTTAATTAACCATTAAATTAAACGAGTGGTAAAAATGCATGCAAACTGACGCGGAATGGAAACTGGTGGAAACAGATAAAAAAAACCATGCACGTTTGATTTAGGTGAAAGGCTTTGCATTGTTCAGCCTCAGCGAAAAGCTAGCACTCTCGCTCCTGCGGCCTATGCAATTCTGACAAAAACTGAATAAAAATAATCTTATAAATACTATCAAGTTTAACGACACTTCCGACCGGAAGTCTTACCTGAAGATGTTTTGATAAGCAGTTATCCTCCATCTTTTAATGTCATCCTGGTTAAGTGAGAACAATGTTCGGGAAATGGACGCAAGACCACACACATGGCACATGTGAGAAGTCTGGCAGCAGCTGATTCACGCAAAACACGTTCCTACTTTTTTCCAGATCTTCCACTTTTTTCAATTGGTTGAGAGCAACTTAATTGTCCACTGGGTTTCCAGTTATATCCCCTGAAGATTAAGTGTTGTTAACTATTGACTTTTAATTGTTGTTGTTTAGGAGCTCTCTGTCTGTTTAAAATTATGAGCTCCAGGAGGGTGGTTGTGACAGGGATGGGTTTGGTAACCCCACTGGGGGTTGGATGTGAGTTTGTTTGGGAGAGGATTCTTGCGGGGAAATCCGGGATTCGGGCATTAGCCGAGCTTAAATATTCCAAGCTGCCATGTCGCGTTGCAGGACTGGTTCCTAATGAAGGCTCAGGTAAAATATTAAATTGTATTTACTAGCAAAAGAAGAAATGCTTTCCTTACTATAAAGATGGAATTAATGATGGGTTAATTAATGATGCCTTTTTAACTTTAATGGATGTTGGTTATAGTTTTACTTTGTTCACTGTGTATTTTGAAGGTAGTCTCAAATTGGAAGACCGCTTTAGTGAGGCCCAACGGAGAACAGCTTCCAAAGCCACAATGTACGCTTTAGTTGCCGCTGAAGAAGCGCTGTTCCAAAGCAAACTGGTGAAGGAGGGTGCCATTCGTGATGTGGACAGGGAAAGAATTGGAGTTTCTGTGGGGATGGGAATGCTGGATCTTGAAGACATTCAAACGACAGGGTCCATACTAAATGAGAAAGGATACAGTCGTGTCTCACCCTACTTTATACCCAGGATTTTACCCAATCTTGCTTCTGGTCAAATAGGCATAAAATATGGACTTGGGGTAAGTCAATGTATGTATTTTGTATTTATTGAGCTTTTGATCGTGTTTTTAAAAAAGTACGGTTTAACATGCGTTACGAGATGCCAAATTGACCTCGGACAATATCAACTATGTAAGCTGCCATGCAACTTCTACACCGATTGGAGATAAAGCGGAAATTACTGCGTTACGACGATTATTCAATTGTGAATCGGTATGGATTTATGTAAAAACGAAAACCTCCATTAATTTTTTAAATGTCGTTAACTACAACTAAAAATGATTTACTACTTTTTAGATAAAAAATGTGCCAATCTCGTCAGCGAAAGGAAACCTCGGTCACTTACTGGGTGCGGCAGGCGCCGTTGAAGTAATAATAGCCCTCACCGCATTCCAAAAAGGAGTTCTACCACCATCAATTGATATTCCAGACAGGGACAAGGAGTTTAACAAAATTAACATAGTATCAGCCTCTCAAAATATTAAAATAGATAAAAAGATAACCGCATTAAAGAATTCCTTTGGCTTCGGAGGTACAAACGCGAGCTTATGCATAGGCATGTATGATGACTAAAAAAGTTAGGCTTTAAATATGAATAAAATTTTATAAATAACTGACGTGAAATATATCGATTGTGTATGAAGATCCATCATCACATTTTATTTTTATTTTTCATCGTAAGAACTTATCGTATGAAGTTCTACATGGAGTAATATAGTAGTATATTGTATGTAATATAATGTATTTTTATGTATCATCCACGAAAACAAGTTTTTTCTTCAGAGACTGTATACAATAATTACTGATTTCTTTAAATAATCTAAAGAGTTTTGATTGATCATTATTGATCTTGGAACAGTCATTTTTTTGCTTCATGTGTTTAACGCAGACTGACAGTAGTAGAAAACTGATTGATTTTTCTCAGGGAAAACATAAACAAAAATCACAAGTGATTAATTACACTGTGTTGTGTGTGTATGGCAGGAAAAGAGTTTTTTTTACATTCCATGACCGTTTTTTATACGCATAAATACCTAAAGTTAACAGCAAATATAAATCCGAGATTAATTATGGTTCTCTGCAAATAAAATTAATGACGACATTTGTCTAAATCAAATTGTAACTATACTTGTGTGTGTGTATGTAAGAATTTTTTCTCAATCCTAGCATCTTAATACAATACTGCACTAATTTAATTAACATGGCAATTGAAAAAACTGTGAAAAAATATTGAAAAAGGAATGTGAGTTTCATATCGTCTGTGTAACGTTACCTTCTTGAATTATAGATTCCACACTACATTTGAACTCAATTAACACCACCTATTATAGTATTCTTTTGATTCAGTACAAATTATATAAGGATTTTACAAAAAGTAAATTTCAAAACATTCCTTCACATGAAGCAATCATATATTTCTTAATTTGCATAAACTTGTAGCCGTTTTTTTATTTATTTACCGTCGGTTCTTCCCTTTATACTTTCTGTTGTTTTGACCTCCTGCGCGATTACCTTTATTTGACCCACCGTTGTTGTTACCAGATCGAGTTGTTTTCTTGAGGGCAGACGTGTCCTGATCCTTTTGTGGATTTTCATCGTTGGCAGAATTGCTTGGAGCACGGTTCTCGTCCCTTTCGCAACAATCGGCACAGATCCTATCAGCAGCAAGCTGTTGCTCAGTGCCGCCAATGCGGCGGTAACAACCAGTTTTTCGTTTAGAGAGCATCTCGTGGAAATTCATCTTCAAAGTTTCACGTAACTGCTCTCGTTCTTGGCCCCAAGATGCAGACTGAATGGCTGAAATTTCGGGTGGGACCCAATTAGTATCTTCTTCATTGTCACTCATGTCATCCTACACAAGAGAACGATTCCATAAATTAGACAATTGTAAATGAGTCATTTACTGACTACTAATTGTATTAGCTTTGTACATTAAGTGTATAGTTTAATTACCTCTAGCTGTTCCATTAAGCTACGATATGGCCCCTGAACGATTCTTGGTTCCGGATCTGAAGTAATGAAATCAGGGCACAGTCTACAACAGTCCTCAGCACAAGCAATTTCAGAACCTTCGAGAGAACTGCAAGTAGTGTTATCATGATTGATACTGGTGCTTTCGGAAGAATAACCACCATCTCGGGATGTTTCAGATGAGCACCGCAATTCTTGACACAGTGAAGATGCACTACCCTTCTGTGCGGTCGGTTCAGACTTTTCTACTACCCCATTTGTCACTTGGCTCAAAGGGAGCTCATCGCTCGCATTAGTCTTATTTTTGCCCTTTCCGGATTTCTTCTTCTTTCTAGTCTTAGTTGGAGCAGCTTCAACTGGTTCGCAGTGACAAGAATCATCCTGTTCTTGAGCCTCTTCTACATTCACCTCCTCCGTAAATGGCTATATAATTAACAATTTACACATTGAATTATTATCGTCATTCACATGACTTGATTTTAATATAAAATACTTTCAACACGATTATGCTAAAAACAATTACCTCGGGTGATTCTTCCAAAGTCTCATTTACTTCCTCAGCAGCAGCATCATCTCCCTGAAAATATGAATGAGTAACTCCACATAGTTAGATACAATCAGTTATCAGAATGCATTTTATTATTAATAAAGTGAAAACCCATACCACAGATTCAGTATTTTCTTCAGATTTCTTTTCCTTCTTTCGCTTCCGGTTTAACTTCTTACGCTCCTTACGCTGCTGCTTGGCTAACTCTTCTTTATTCAACTCCTGGCATAGCAATTCAAGTTGGGAAACTCCTAATTTATCTTCGACAGCAACTTCAAAGCTACGACGCAGCGCTTGAATAGCAGTACACATTATGATCTCCCAAGTACGTTCCTCTTCGCGAAATCGCTGTTGGATCCTGTGAAGGCGCTCAAAAACACACAGTCCCAAACATGTCAAAACTTCCTCTTGTGCTATTTCCATTGTTTTTGCATGTCTTTCCCTGCGGCTGCTATAATTGCAAACATTAAACAAAGAAAATGTTAAATTTTACCCTTTAAAATGGATTTTAAATGTATACCGAGCTACTATTGATATTTTTAAGCTATTCATGACTAACCTTCCTACTAACTCAGGTACGGCTTTCGCTATCAATCGACTAACAAATTCCGTCTTGCACATCAGATGAAGATGTTGATCTTCTTTGCAGCATTCAATGCCATCATAAAGTTGCGCGATGAACCCAGGTTCGGAAGCAGGATCTAGCTCGCCTGTCAGGATGTTATAGGCTCGCAAGACCTTAGATTTGCATTCAGTGCAGAAACGATGTTTCTTCAGATATCTCTCAAGAGTCTCAATCAGACATTTAGAGTCCACCATGACGGTACGCTGCTGGCACTTTTCATCCATGTAGTCCCACACATCAACCCAAGAGCTAACAGTCCGGATCCGCTGAGACTCAAGCGAATGAAGAGCACATCGACGCCCCGACTTACATTTACTCAGGGAGTCAATCAAATTTTGTACCTTCAAGCTGCAAAATAATAATGGAAAAACAATAAATCAATTAACTGAAATTCTCTAATAATATTTTTTTAATAATATACGTCTGATGCATACCTTGGACAATGAAACATCGTACAAAGGAATTTGGGAGTAATCTTATCCTTGGCCAGAAACATCATCCCTTTTTCGTCCATGCACAACGGATAGAATCCATAATTGGGACCATCCTGGTATTGCTGGAAAACAGCTTCAGCACTGGAAACAGAGTACAAAGACAACTCATTTTAGTGATGGTTTTACATGAATTAGTAGTGCATGCATTTTTTGGCGATTGAGACTCTAACAAAGAAAGTTAATCACTGTTGAGTTCAACTTCTGAATGATGGAATAACATGTTTAATTTTAATTACCTTCGTCGGCAGCCGACACATGGAACCATTTGATTAAGTACAGACACAAAATCCTCCGGGCTAACGCGAAGAGCAGCCTCTAATTCAGCTTTAGTTAACATTTTAAACTTCTTCAAAAACTGATCCATTTCGGTCTTCGTTGGCCCTCCCGCATCCTCTCCAGTCAAATATTCAGGATCCATATCCATGACAAACTACAAAAATCATACATAAAAATTATAAGGGTTAAATATACAGCAAACGACATCTCAACCGTCCCTGCCATTACTTTGCAGTAGCGTCTAGTTGACAAGGAGAATGTTCAATAACTTTAATTTATGACCTATTCCAAAAGAGTTACCAACCATACCGACTTTAAATACTAATTTTACTCTGATGACATTCACAATTGTGACTTGTGACCTCTTCACCAATATACATAATTAGAAGGAGTCAGGATATAGTACTTACTAACAACCAACCAATTGTCATATTAACTTTTCTACATAAATAGAATTTACAGTGTTTTTTAAACTCAAACCTCTTCATCAAGCGCCCAACAAGGAAGTAGTTCCTTTCTCCCATCAATCGTCCCCTTCACTCGGATTTTAACTATTGACTCCCCATAAATGGGCAAAGGTCGCGTAAAAGTTATTGACGTATTGTTAGTTGGGGGCTCACCGGAGTCATCCACACCACTTCCATTCATGACAATCCTGACCCCCTTCTGTTCGCCCGCCACCATAACATCCACACTAAGCATGCAGTCTGCATGTTCAAAAGGTTTAAATCCTTTTTGCCCTTTCCACACAATTTCCTTCGGTTTAGTCTTCCTCGTTAAATGAAACCCCAAATAGTTGCATTCACCCCCCACCTCCTCCAATTCCTGAGTACACTCCCAGTCATCCGATGACAAATTCAGACGCTTCCCATATCCCTCAGGAATAGGGACCTTCTCAAAAACTATTTTCCTAGCAGCCATCTTACTAAACCTCCCTTAAAACCTCTTAACCTCAGTCAAAAACCCCTTTAAAACTAACTAACTTCCGTTTATCTACTCAAAAACTACACTAATATACTACCCACCTAACTAACTAGATAACTAACACCGGCAACAAGAGTGAATTAAAAATAATTGTCTCTTTAGTTAAAAACTTCAATTAAACCAGCCAACAAGAAAATCTCAGTTGAAAGAGTTGTGCTCAGAGAGAAAAACAGACACAAAAATTGAAGGAACCGCTTATCCTTCTCACTTTCTTGAGACTCTTGAGATGACTGGATGGGTTGGATTGATGGTTGCTGTTTTGGACGATTTGAATAATGATTCATTAATTGGATATGAGGTGAAATGTGAAGGAGTTTTTTATGCAAATTAGAAATGCAAATGACGCCTAATTTATTATCAGAGATAAGATAAGATGAGTGAATGTCTTGAAATGAATAACAACTCAGACTTTGAGGCGAAAGGTAAGAGGGTTGAGGAAGGTAAGGAGTTGGACATGGGCAAATTTAAACTATGTGTCTATTTAGAATATGACTGGAAATTGGAATGCCTAACCCACCTAATTAATCTAATTAATTTAAATCAATAACTCTGCTCATGTATGTACGCTGTGATGATATTATAAGGCTGATTGTGAATAAACAGGTAATAATAATACTTTTGGCTTTTTTTCATAATCTGCCAGTTGCTTTGACAATAGAAATGGTAGACAATGAATGCGTATAGATATGATGGATTAACAATGGTTTTTAATTATTTTAAAGGTAGGCCAGGTTAAAAGCATTTGGGAATTTAACACTGACACCACAATCGCTTTTTCAATTTGGCCAGTCGGTATAATTGGTTTCTCTGTTTTAAACAGATACCGACAAACTCAAGTTTTGGAAGAGCCTTTAGACTTTCTCCATAATATACTGTCTTAAATGTGATTGATTGTTTTATGTTTTACAAAGCAGAAAATTAAGTACATACCGAAATATTATCGTCGATAAAGATGGGAACTCGGCGATGTTTAAGTCCTCTGTACGCGGTTTCACCTTCTCTGAAAACATCCGTGAGACGAGCCATTTCTGGCAGGAAACCTCCCGCAGATAACTGTTGACGTAAAGCGCTAAATGCTCTATTTTTCCTCTCTACTTAATTAAAGTCAGTTCCACACACCGGCTTCGGAAAAAATCAGGTAGAGAATTAAAGTTCCTTTTTCCCCAGTAGTAAAACTCTCCACTTTCACTTTGTGTTCTCCTTCAATATTTAATTTCTATTCCATTTCATGAATCGGAAAACTTTCACTTTTTCTGGAACAGCGTGTCCTTTTTTGCACGCCTTCTTTATATATCACATGTATAACTTCAATGGTAGCTGAAAAGAGTTTAACTACGAAGACGCCTGACAAGATTCAGGACGACCTACGGAATTGCAAGTCTGCGGCTACGACCACTGAATAAAACTGGCGACGGTTGGATTCCAAGAAAACTATGAAAAACTACGACGGTTAGCTATCATCGGAACACCGCGCCTCAACTTGAAGACTACCAACTACTAATTTTTTTCCTAGAAACTGTACAGTGTCTTTGATACAAGTTAAATTTACACGTATTTACACACTATTTTACTAGTCCAGCCAGTATTATTTTTTAGGAGTGTCAGCTATTCAGGTCGCGAAAGCTTGCTAAGAATTTTCCGGAAGAGTGAACAGATTTTTAAACAAACTTCAGCTAGTTTTGTGTGTGTGGTTCATTGAATTAACTATTGTGTTGATTGAATATATACCTTAGTCTACTGGCTAATTAAAAACTTTCTGAAGAGTAGAGTCGTGTAGCTCAGCAATTTTTATCAAACCGAGTAGAACGTATATATAAAACAGTAGAAAATTGTTAGTTACCAGCACTTTTGAATCAGACTGAACCACAGTGCCTATTTTCCAGCCATTTAATTTTTTTTGTTTAAATCTCAGTTTTGGAAGCTACTGGTAAGCTAGCTGTAGTAGCTCTTTCCTAAATCATGTAAAAGAAAGTTACGAAATCGGCATTCTCCTGTGAAAACAAAATTAAACAATTGCTTTAAATATATATACCTATATTTATATTACTTAAATTATTATTCAATCCACTCAATTTACATTTATTGTCCAGTCCTTGCGTGCCTGGTTTTAACGAAGGAACTTCAGAGATTTCCTTTTTCGCTTATCTGAAAACAACAAAAAACACCCAAAATCAATCAACCATCTCACCAATCTCCCCTACCATTTGACAGATAGCACCATTATATGTATACTAGTAATTAACTCTATTTGATACACAGAATAAAAAGCCATTGTTAACTACAACCACCATTATTATCCAAACAAAAATCCCAAAAAAAATCTTTATCTTTACTGACACACTTAATTATCCAGTAATTTAACTATACCTCTCTCTGTATTCCTCCCTGATTTCAATCAAACACCATTCAAAATCCCTCTTAAAAAAGCCACACACACTCAACACTTAATAATCATATTCCACGTTAAAAATAAAATCTCAAAAGAAAGTAGTTTCCGTTATGAATATTAAATGCCTGTTTATAATAAATTGTATTTGTGTGTGTACAAGTAAACTATGTAGTTATACAAATTAGGCATTTACATTTTTTTTCACTTCACACACACTCTTCT
Organism: Coecobrya sp. COE2; assembly: GCA_027743765.1. Lineage (NCBI taxonomy): Eukaryota > Metazoa > Arthropoda > Collembola > Entomobryomorpha > Entomobryidae > Coecobrya > Coecobrya sp. COE2. The sequence continues at coordinate 11,416 of JAHZMV010006296.1, forward strand.
AGTAAGATAGGAAAGATGTGGACTTTATTTTTTTTAAAGTGATTATTGTTATATTTGAATATTGTTTGTCAATGAAGAAGAAAATCACTTTTTTTTTATTTAGTGCCACTGTAAAAACAACAGACGTTGGACGTAGTTGAACAATTTTATATATAGAGAGGTAACAAATATCTCTATATATTTGACGAACAACGACACAAACGACGATCGACGAACCCTACTACTTTAACTTATTATCTTCCCTTTTTATTTTAATATAAAAAAAATTTTTTTTCAACATGCCTGTTATACTATTACTATTAAAATATGTGTATGAAATGCATGAAATGTATTAGTTTACTACTACGACTTGTTTAACAAGTAACACGTACTTACTTCTTTTACGAAGATGATCATCATCATCGTCGTCGTTGTCCTCTCTGGTTAGTCGTCATCACGGATTCGTATACTACCTTACTAACAATTTATTTTTCTGTGTGTACTCTCCACCTTGTTTTTTTTTCATTCCTTTTTCCCTATTACAAATCCATACATACACTCATCTTTTCAGGATGAAAATGTTATATTATAGTTCATTTTTTTTGTATGTTAAATACACCGTCTCTTTGCAAACCTATTATATTTTATAGAGAGTTCTCTCTGTCTGTATAACTATTATATATCCTCTTTTGTCAAAAAATCTATTACACTGGTTGGTAGAGTGTAGTTTGGGAATGCGATGTTACATTCTGCCTTGCCTTTTTTTCCTTAGACCCTATCTTTCAATTCTGTTTTTTTTTTTGTAATTATTATTGTATATATGAGTGTATCTTGTAAAGTTAAATAATGTTGGTAAGGCATGTGTATAGAGAGAGTTTGCAACGGATTCGTGTAAAATTGTACATTGGAATATTATGCGTTGAAAATTGTATGCGTTTTTTTGGTGATTTTCACCGAAGTGTAGTGAGTATGTACTGTACACTAACCTATTTTAATGAATGGAGTGTGTGTGTACTTGCCCAAATAATCAAGTGCACAAAAATTTCTGCATTGATATGTTAATGTACACACACAGATATTTTTACTTTGTATTATTTTAGGTGTTTTTAAGTAAGGTAGCTCTAGTTAAAGTTGTATAGGCCTTTTTTTTTAAATATTTACAAAAAAATGTAATGGGGTATTGTTATAACAATAAATTATAGGAATGCCAATGAACCGAGGAGTATAAGCTCATGTTAATGATTTTTTAAAATAATTTTCATTTATTGTTTAGATTTTTTAAAAAATTCCGTTTGGGATGATGATATTGAAAAGTAATAGGGAAGAAAAAAACTGACGGAAAAAGAAGTACTGTATTTAAATTTGTATTAAAACTGGGTAGTTTTAATAAGAGATCCCATATTATATTATTTGTCGCTTGTTGTGTATACCGTAATACGGAGTAGTTGCGCTTGTTAAAATTAATCTGGGCCATACACATGCACACATACACAGAGTGCAGTAGACTGAGAGAGGATTTTAACGACAGTTGTAGTTAAAGTACCATTTATTGTTGAATGATATAGGGAGTATGAAATGGCCACACATTGTACATATTAACATTACATAGAGCTTTTATTAATGTCGCTTTCAGCCTTACAACTTCTGCCTCTCTGCAAAAGAACACTACCTTTTTATTCTGTACACTCGTTTCTGTACTTTCTTATTCCCATTGTTCACTTGGAATGGCGTCATTTTCCTGAACAATCCTGCCTCAAAGTTTATGCAAATGCTACATTTTTAGCCAATATATTTTTCCAAGTCGTCTTCTATGCACGCCACCTTTTCCCCTTGTTTCTGTTCAAGAAACAGAAGAAAAAGACGACCATCGCCTCATTCTACACCCCATCACCAATGGAATTTTTTTTTCATTGTTGGTAATAATAGCTGTATCTATATTGGTATCTATGCAGCAGACAGACACACACACTCATTCCCAAGTCTATAACAATGGGGGATCCTTTCAATAAATGCAAACCGATTGTTAGATGGTTTTACGGTGCCGACAATGCAATGGTTGGTAAGCCTAAAACTTTTAAAAATTTTCCATTCACCTCCGTCTCCTCAATATCGCCTCCATCTTTTCTCACTCTTTGCATTCTTCTCTACGTTTCACTCAACAAAGTGGATGTAACATTAAGAAAAGGTGACGAAGACGAGTACACCCGTAAAAGTACTGTGCATATACTCAACAGTACTCACTGCAATAAATGGAATATGCCGACTTTAATCATCCCAATCATCATCTTTTTTTTCTATCTGCCCGTGTGTGTGTATGGATTTGTAGATAGGAAACTGCTCAAGTCTTTCTGAAGAAAAGATAAATGATGCTGGTTTTATTTTATGTACGTGTTATTTTTGTATCGATGATGATTTTTACACACGTTTCTTGACTGATTAGAGCTTTTTGGTCTCTCTGCTTAAAAATTTTAAGCTTGTTGGGTTGCTACTGATTATCTATTATTTGCGTACCAAGGATGAATGCAAAAGCTTGTTCAGAGTTGCTCTGCGCACACACAAATATTTAATCAGATTGATTTATCCTAGTTTTCTAAGCTAAACTCAGTCAATTGTTCATTTAAATGTGGTATAGTCAATGTAGAGATTATTATAAGGGGAGGAGGAATATGAATGTATGATGATGAGGAACAAACAAGGGAGGATGAATTTTAATTATTGTTGGTTAAAATGTTATCATTTTTAGGTATTTGAGATTATGCTCTGCTGTTTTCTTTAGCGTGTTTATTATATGCTCTCGTCAGCCTCAATGTTAAAAGAGTGGAAAGGAAACGACTTAAGATAAGAATGCTTATATATGCTTATATTGCAGTACCTTCGATAACCACATATCATCCATAAAAAATAATATTGCTGACGATATTTTTTTTTCGTTTAAGATTGATACGTATTTTTGTTGATAATTATTTTTTTAGGTGTGGGAGGGAGATGATTATACATATGTATTAGTATGCATTACACATTAAACTAATGCTAATTGCTAGTGTCAAAAAACATCGTTTGTGTTAACCAACTTGGTTTTATTATAGACTTTAAGTAAAACTGCATGAAATGCAGAATGCATGGGTGATGATGGTTCAGCTACCAAAAGATGCGAACAAAGATGTTATAAAAAAGAGTGAATGAAAGGAAACAAGGGGCAATGGGAGATTAATCCATAATAACGAACTGTATCATATGCGACAGGATCGTTTTAATGGTGTTGTTTTAACAGTCGTAAAAAGTAATAACGGAAGAGAGCAAATTGTGCAAGAGAAAAAAAACAAAGCAAAAAATTTGATGATTGCAATAAAGTGTCTGGGTTTGTTTTAAATGTCATTTCCTGTGTTTATTTAAATTCAGTTACCTACCGACCTATTTTGAATAGTTTCATCCAGCTCATACTGTACAATAACAATCTTGTGCAGACTTTTATGAAACAATCTGTGGTGGTGGTCGAATTGAATAAAATGAATTTAAAAGAGACAGGAAAAGCCAACCTTGAGTTTATGATAGATATTATGTCTTATCAAAAAATCAGGTCCTTGGTGACTTTTAGCAAAACGATTGCATGCAAAACCCAGAAAGCAAATATCCTGGTAATAAAATATTCACAATCGACTGTCTGCTAAAGAAAATTTGAAGATAATAAGTTTCAAGAGATCTTGTAGCTTTTATTTATTTTTTCGATAAAAATATTCGGCATTGCGAAAGAATTTCGATTATTACATTAGATAGTTATATGCATCTTTAACGACTAGCAAAAATATAAAATATAAATCTTTTTTGCGTGGATTACAAAACAAGACGTATTTAAATACGTTGCGAAATATAGAACTTAACATTTACAAAAAATATAATAATAATAATAATTTGATATTATTGACACGTGCCTATAGGCATAGCGGTATATATTACGAACGACAGCTATAAACGTTATAAAATATAAAATATAAAACGAGATTCATAAGTGGAATGAAGTAAATATTTTGTCCAATATGAAATACTTACTTAATACAGAATTTCATTTTTAAAGGTAACAGTTAATAAAATATTACCAAGTGTACACAAGGTATTTAAGAATACTTAATAGGAACAACAGGAAGAATTAAAAACAGTTAATTGAAAACAAAATGTCTTCATTATTGTCATCGTCATCATAAAATTATATCATATTATCAATTTTTGAAGTTGATATTGCACTCCTTCCTTTGACTTTTTTCTCTTCACTCTGCGCCGTAGTTTTCATCATTCAATCAACTTTTCTTTCTCTTCTTGTGCCATGTCTCCGTCTTTCTGTAAAATCTACAAGAGAAAAAGGTTAAATATTAACTTGACAATTACAATAAATAGCATGATCATTACTTTAATTAAATATTGGAAAGTATTGTGGCGTACTGAGTTATCTGATTGTCCTGCTTTCGCATCATCCATCATCTCCGCATTCGCAAGAGATTTTTGAGCTTTCTTGTGCGCCTTCTTCATTTTCTTCAGGGCTCGTTTCTTCTTCACAGTCTTTTGCTTCTCAATCTGTTTGACAATGACTTCCTGAAACACAACATATTTTACATATATCATCGTTATGTATTTCCAATCCTAAATATTCTTGTAACTTAATAAGGTAGAATAGTTGTCTACCTTCGGATTATTATTACAGCGTGGATCTTGGACTAGTCGGCGTTTTTTCATGCGTTTCTTTCCAGACTTCCTAAATGGTTGCATCAATCCAGTAACTTTTTTGCCTGTAATTATACAACAAACTCCATTCATTAATTCAAGCGAACTTAAAACGTAGCATAAACAAGGATTAAAACTCTAAAACCGGACTGAATACCAGATTACCTGGTATAATTTTCATCTCCTCCTGCAAACTGTCTGACTTCACAACTGTTTTGGCTTTTTTCAGTAACGCTTTAGTTTTCAGTTCATGGCGTTCGCCCCACTTCCATTGATCAAATTGCATCTGAACAACTGCAGCTTCGTGTTCCTCTTCATCAGATTCCTCATCATCTCCTTCCAAAATATCCTATAGTATAAAACAAATTTTGTAAAAATCCTGTATCATCATTTCCATGATGATCAAACGATTGTGAAGGAAGTAATGAACCTCATCAATGTCCGATGGCAACTCCAACTCTCCCTCCACAATGGAATAGTCATCGGTATCTCCCTCTCTACGCCAAAACTTGATCGGGATATCCACCACTTTATCCGCCTTCTCATCAATAAAACCACCATGTTGTAGCCTATAAATGGCGTCTTCATCATAAATTTCTTCCTCGTCAGCTCCACGCTCATTAACATCCGGGACATAATCAATACCATCATTAACATCATCATTAACTCGGACATATTTCCCTGGTTGATTAGATCCCAGCTTCATCTTACTTGATAAATAACACTTCATCGCTTTAATTAATGATTTCTGACGTCTCTTCATCTGAAAACTCTTTCCATTTCCAGATCGGTCACCTATTTAAAACCAAAAACAACAATAGCAATTCCATCAACATAAATAAAACCACATTTATCATTACCAGCCATCATAAAAGGACTACACTAAATAAACAAAATATTAATTCAATTAACTAACCTCTCCATTTTCCCAACTTTGGAATCTTGTCCTTACCACCCTTCCTAACTTTCACTATATCCATTGTCACCTGTCACTAATTAAATCAATCTCTAAATTCCACTCAAACAATCAAGTTCACAAGTCCATTCTGTCAAATCCAAACAAAAAGCTTGGATGTTTTGGTCCAAAAACAAGCCAACAAGTGGATAGACAGCATCCACACAGCTAAAACACAGAAAGAAGCCAAGAAAGACTCGAGCCCAAGTCCCTCTATAAGAACATGTGAAACAAGTTAGCTTTATAATAGCCGGCGGGACTACACGTGCTGTGCTGGTTGGTGGACTAAAGTAATCAGTGATCAGAAACAAAGCCGAGGAAAATGACTAAACTAATGAGTAATGAGGAACGCGTGTTTTTTTCTGTAGGAAAGCAGGATGAATGCAAGGAAAAAGCATGAAAATTGGATTGGATTGGTGATTTGAAAGATTTATTTTTGTAATTACTAATAACTTAAATAATTATTATAGATTTTAATGATGAACTTTTAAATAGTTTGGTAATGTCAAATTTTCAAATTACACGTTAGAAATGCATGAGACCTCGAAATGGATTAAAATTATTTTGCAGTTTGAAGGATAAATTGACTAGTTAAGATACAAATTGCTAACATTTTATATAATGTTCAAAATACTTTCATCAATTAATTATTTAACTAACAATATGTGTTATAATTTCTAGCAATAACATATATATAATATTGTGAGATTTAAGGATCCTGGAGGTAACAAAGATTTTGCGCCAGGATGAAAACAGGATGCCTGGGGGAAAGTATCAAAGAAGTCAGTACCCGAATCATGTCAACAACATTGGCGCATCGTAATAAACAAAGTTAGTCTAAACTACAGAAAGAATATGAGTTGAGGAAGAGATGAAATGTGAAAGCTGGGCTGAGGAACGTGAACAAAGAATGATCAGATCATCACTGCAATAACATCACGATGCTTTGTTGTGTCTCTGCACAAGAATGAGTGGGGCACTCACCTGAAACATGGATTCATAATAATATGAGCTGGTAACTTTCCAGTTTTTTTACGCAGTCCATTTCTCCGTTCCAGTGCAGCCGGTTGACTCACCTCAAATCATGATTCATCTTTATCACGCACAACAATGCCCTGCATCATTGTTTTCAGACGCAAACAAGAAATGAAAGTTGTTTTTATGCTCAGATTTTATATGCTCGTCAGTACCTTTTTTAAAACCCTTGAGGGAAGTCACCTTAAAGGGATTCTCGTTTAAAAAAAGTGCCTCTTAAAATCTATCCAACTTCTTAAAACTAATAATAATTAACGCTTGTATAAAATACAGTATGCATAATAGTCAGCAATCCCTATATAATAACTACCTACTTTAATTGCATACCACGACCATTATAACATATAATATTAAGATTAGCAGGGAAATATGGGATAATTAGCAGACTAAAATAACGCCATGCATATGGCTCTCCATATTATTATTTGCCATGAATCGCAATATTTAGGCAGTTTCGCATCTTCTGCGTTCTTGTCCTCTACAAACCTGTGTCGTTATTGCAAAAAGCTGTCCTGCTGCTCCTGCTGCAGTACAATCAGATGTTTTTGTGTTCATGCAATTTTTTATTTGGATTTTGGCTTAGTCAGCCACAAGCACTGTGCACACTTTAGTAAGAGGTTTGTGAATTATCTGTAATTAAAGTGTGTAGATTTTAAAGTTATAAGGTAATCAGTGATTTTAATGGTGATGGATTGTATAAGAAGGAATTAACTAATAGGGATTCATAATTGATTGTGGAGCCAGGTAAGGATCATTTTTTGGATTTTCTTTGTTTATTTGGTAAATTCGGGTTTTAAAATGTCTGTCGATGAGAAAAAATGTGTTGGGAAGAAGGCTGTTATTAAATCTGGGCAGTTTTCCAGGTTGTGGTCTGATCTTTGATTCTGAGTGATTTCCGTTATGAAAAGGGGTTTAGTGAGGAAGGAGATGAGTTATATTGGCTTTTTAAAAAGAGATTGATGCCAGGAAAGCAGATAGGTTTGGTTTAGGGATGGTTATCCTCAGATGACATTCAAGGTCGTCATGTATAAGAAATTGTAATGTTGGTTTTTACCTGTGTTTCCGTTTGTGTTTCTAAAGGAGATTTGATAACTTAGAGTTGGGTTTATGATTTTGAGATTGGGAGAAGTTTAATTAAAAGATAATTATATTTTTGTTCACAGGTGAAGGATTGAAGTTATCATTGGGCTATGGATCATTCTTCTTGGGAAGCGTATTGCGAGTGAATCGGTTATGTTAAAGTAAGATTTAGAGTGTGGGGAAGTATCTAATTAGATGATATAAAATTGTACCATAGCTGTGCTGGCTTAGTTAAGGGAAACAAATTTTTCAGTATGGCAAGAGATGAGAATGACGATATTCTCCCGGATCAAGATGCAGCCAAGGAGTTTTATGCAAAATATGAACCTAAAGAAGTTTTGGGAAGGTAAGACATTTTCTAAATATTTAATGTATTATTATTTAAGTTTATGAGAAATAAGTGAAAAACTTGCGGTTAATTTGGTATTCATTGGTATTCATATTATTTTTAGGGGAATTAGTTCAACTGTTAGAAGATGTGTAGAGAAGGAAACGGGTCGTGAATTTGCAGCAAAGATAATTGATCTAAGTAATGAAGATAATAATACTCAAACCGTACGGGAATCAACTTTAAGCGAAGTCCATATTCTTCGTTTGGTTGCCGGACATCCTTTTATTAGTAAGTCGTCTAAACAAAATGTATTCAATTAGTCGAATAGTTAACACAGTAAATGTTATACAATCTCTACTTATTATTATTTTTAGTTGAATTACACGATGTGTTCGAGAGCAACACGTTCATATTCCTTGTATTTGAATTATGTCGCAACGGAGAGCTGTTTGATTATTTAACGAACGTTGTAACTTTGTCAGAGAAGAAAACCAGGTAAATCATTAACATCAAACTATTATTTTCATTTGCATTGTTTCATTTCCAAATTGGAAGTTCCAAAGTTTTATGTGTATGACTTGTCTGTAGGTACATAATGAAACAGCTTTTCGAAGCGTTGGAATACGTCCATACGAAAAGTATTGTGCACAGGGATCTGAAACCTGAAAATATTCTTCTGGATGACAACTTCAACATAAAACTAACCGACTTTGGCTTTGCCAAAGCTCTGCAACCAGATGAGAAATTATTCGGTAATGTATATCATAAGCTTGTTAAGACAATGAATGTTGTGACAGTCGATTAATTAATTATGATCTGTTCCAAAGCAAGGAGATTTAACAATTACAATTTCATACAATAAGAAAATGTGTACTAAAAGGAATTTGACATGACATATTATCAACCGATTATAGTTTGTTTATATTCCCTGTCGCTTCGCCTAAAAAATAATGTATTTCACAGATAAGCAGAGAGATGTGGCGTGTTTGTGCTTTAATTATGCTGCTGATTACCGAGTAATAATTTCACTGAAATTCCATATAGATTTGTGTGGAACTCCTGGCTATTTAGCACCAGAAATGATTCGATGCAACATGTTTGAACTTGCCGACGGATATGATCAAAAGATAGACATGTATGTTTAATTCATTTCTTTGACCAAAGTTACTCACTGATTGTTTCCATTTTTTAATTGTGTTGCATGTGCTCCTGATTTCTGTGTGGTTGGTTGTTGGTATCCCTCTTCTTCTAAAATAAATCATTTTCACTTCCTTTGAGTGCTGTTATTCTTCTTGGTTGGGAAATAATCTAGAGGTGTGTGGCACACCTGGTTATTTAGCACCGGAGTTGCTCAAAGCAGCTATGTACGATGACGCACCTGGATATGACCAATCTGTAGATGTGTTAGTCTGTTGTTATTTTAAACTTTTCTTTTTTTAATGATTTCCATTATCGTTTTATTGTTATTAACAGCAACGCTTTTAACCTTTCTATATTTTATTTTCTCTTTTGACATGTTGCTTGTTTTTCAGCTAGTTTCTTTGTATCTAGAATCTGTATTGTGAAATAATTAATTAATGTGTCCTTTGATTTTGTGTAGGTGGGCCTGTGGAGTAATCATGTACACTTTGTAAGTTCAATATTTAAATTGTTCCTACCTTTTGAAGTTTTATGTTTATAGCTGAATTTTATATGTAAAAATAATCACACATTTAAAAAAATTTGTTGACTTCAAGACTTGTCGGGTGTCCACCATTTTGGCACAGAAAACAAATGGTCATGCTTAGAAATATAATGGAAGGGAAATATTCATTTTCCTCACCTGAGTGGGACGGAATAACAGGTTAGTTGTAACCTTTAATCAGTATAAGTAATTGGTGCATTGAAATACTGAATTTACCGTGTATCTTTTTACCCTTTTCAGAGACCCCTAAGGACCTAATTAGGAAGTTATTGGTTGTCGATGCCTCACAAAGAATTACTGTTAAGGAAGCCCTTCATCACGAATTTTTTCAAGTTGTTGTAAGTTTACTCTACTCAACAAAAGTTTCATTTATGCTACTATAGATGCAATAAATTCCATATAGCGTACTAACACTGATAATTGGACAGTTTTCTAAATTCACTTTGTGTTTTATAATATTTCAGCACTGCAATAGTAAACCTTTTGATGCTCGCAAATCTTTCCGTTTCGCCATTTTGTGCGTTAGATGTGCAGTGCGCATTCAACGACTCAAAAAGACACCAGAACCATTATCATTAAACGCAGCTTCCTTAGACCCGTATAGAATCAAGGCATTTAGAAAGGTAATTATTATTGTGATTTTAAACATTAATTAATTACCCTTTAAGCTTGCTTTCCTAAAAAAATTAATTTCTTCCCTATTAGGTCGTTGATAATTGTGCGTTCCGCGTGTACGGCCATTGGGTAAAGAAAGGAGATTGCCAGAATCGTGCAGCATTATTCGAAAATGTACCAAAAACTGAATTGAAGAATTTATACGTTAGTAACCTGAATCGATTGTGATTGTAGCAGACATCGACGCATCAGTCTTATAAATTTACTTATTACTTGTGTACTTTTAAGTTGTATTATAAAAATCAAAGCGATAAATGAAATGTCGTGTTCCCTAAGAATTCTCAGTTGTCCCCATTTGGTCCATGTACAAAAACTCACAGTCTACACGGAGAGCAACTTCTTTTACAAAACAACAATTATTAAATCTGTTAACTTCTTAGGTGCGTATCTGTGTGTAAATAATTTTAAAATAATTACTTATTTTACATTTGTAGTTTATTTCAGGAATATAATACTTAATGTGTAGCTATATGATATAATTAAATACCTATGCACATTATATATATATTTATAATCAAATCAGCACTATATTATTAAGCTTTTTAAGATTACATTATACCGTGTGCCATTCTTTATTTTACATTCTAAAAATTTCAGAAGAAAAAGAATACAAATTCATTATATTTAAATATTAGTAATGAGAGTGATAATAATAATTACCAAACTTTATGATTATATCGGTGAATAAATAAGTATATTTTTTGCAATAATATACCAATGAATTCTAAACAATTAATCCAACAAACTATAAAAAAACTATTGGTAAACATTGAAAATTTATATGCCTATATTCTTCCCTCAAGTCAACATTGGTTTTTTGAGTGTGTGTAAATCTATTTAACTATAATTAACCATTATATAATGAAATTATTCCTCCGACTACTTTGTGGTTAGCGAAATTTTTCGTTGTAGTATTGTTATAATTTTTTCTAGTCTGTGTTCCTAAATCAATAAATTCAACTACAAGCTAGTATTGCTACTTGCATTGATAAATATTATTATTATTTTGAAAATTAAGAACCCCAGATTTCATACAGCAGTTTATAAAGAAATTTTCTTACCACCAAAAAATGCGTAATGATTGAGTAAAGTATTTTTATAAGCATTTCCCGAAAGTGAAGCGTTTAAATAATTTCAACCACATCAATAATATAAATCGGTTAGAGTCGGGTCTTTTTTCTAAGAACTTCTGGAGAAAAAAATGATTGCAAAACAGATTGTAAGTAGGTGAGATTTGATACCATGCTCTCTCACAGCTTCCAGTATAGTTGCCTTACATTCTAAAAAAGTGACGGACTTAAGTGTGTTAGGGAACAGCACTTAAATACGATTCTGATAATTTAAACAAAAATGAAATCGGCACCACTCAAGCAACTACAAGTTGAGTTGGAGCGAACATGTTTCCACTTGCCATGACAAGAGGGTTCCCGCAGACTTGAAAACCGACTTGAGCGTCCGTTAGGATTTCCTGAGCCCACACATCGGTACTCCGCATAAGAGCGTTGTGCTTCAGGTTCACATAATGCACAAACGCGATTTCCTGTGAATTTTTAAAAAAAATCATAAAATTCGTTTCATAACCTACATTATTATATAACAAAGTACATGAAAGTCTCGGAAGGCAAGTGCAGCATATCATGAAAATAAATGTAAGCAAAATAAAAGGAAAAGAGAAGCAGAGCAATTAACTATTTTACCTTTCACAAGTCCACACTACGTATTTTTATGCCACCCACAATGCTCATCATTTTCACACTAATATTTACCACAGCATGAAACAACGACCACATATTATGCAAAAAGTGAACGTCTGACGCCTCAACCACATCTCTTGTTTAATTGATTTCTGTGAATTCCCCTTTGTTGCCCCTTTTTAATTTTTGCATTATTTCATTGTTCTCTCTATGGAAGATGAAAATAGTTATGAAGTCAGCGAGATTACAGTTCGTGGAACTACCACAACTGTAAAACGAGAGCAACAAAGAAATCGCAGTTTTGAGTATTTGGAGCTTGCTGGCATTGAATATGACACGATGATCTTCTCAAAAGTACCACAGAACACAATGACGACAGTAGTAGTACCACACATACCACATCTGCAATCCGTAAAAGACGGAAACAAGGTATCAAGACGAGTGACAGAAAGCGGAATTAACGGAAGGAAAATCTTTCTTTCATGCATCATGGATAATCTATATTAGGTATGCACCCGTCGCTAAAAAAATTGTTTTCCACCAAAGTTAAATGATGTCAACGGGTGGCTATAAAAGTTTCCAGGTTTGAGGTTAGATGAAAGGATGTACTAATCTGTACCTGAGAGAGACCATGCATATTTCTGCTGTGGCCTATTCTTGTCAATTAGGTAGGACGTATATTTTTAGGTATTCTCAACTCGATAACTGCATGACATAATATTTAGGTCTGTCTTGGCTACATTCAACCGTTTTATTATTATACTTCACAAAGCCAAAAGTTTGCAGTTAGCCAATATGACCGATTTTTTTATATGATGTCAGGTTCTTTTTTTTGTTGAGGACTATTGCATAACCGGCAAGACGCAATTCGGGACACCGGAAATCTAAAAAAAGGATCATCCGTCGTAGTAACAGGATAACTGCTAGTTAAGTCGTCATGTTCAAAGTCAGTTTATACCGGATTTTTTTTTTGCATTATTTGTATTTGTAGAGTTTACTTTTTAACTTCTGTCGTAATCCCCAGATACATGTATACCCTTCGTATCTATGTTGCAATGTTAAACTTTTACATTTCACTCTTTCCGCTGTGATTTTTCGTAACTTTGATGAGCACCCAAAGAACAAAGGAAGAAATTAGTAGGCCTTTCCGCTCTGCATTTCATTTGACTTTTTTACCTTTTAATTATTTAACTGCAAACGGAACATCATTTTACCTGTATTTTTTTAAGTGCTTTAGTTTATGTCACTCTTGATTTCATCATAAGCCAAAAAACATACAAGACATGACAGGAAAAAAGTCTATTAATAACAGGCTCTCTTTTGACGTCAACCCCAAACCAAAGTCATCCATCAGAAATATGCATTTTTTATGAAATGGAGAATTTCCACTGGAGAATTTTCTTTCCATTGCTATAATTATATATATAGGTAAAAAGGTATCAAGCTGGAAAAAAAAGGAACGGGTTAACTAGGAAACTGAATACGGAGAAAAAAAAGAGCTCACGTACAACAGCTAACCCATTTTTTTTACAAGAAAGGTGCAGCAGCAGCAAGTTACCAATTACCTGGTCGCATTATATAGTCCTTCCCAAAACTTTTCTCAATTAATGCATTATGCAATCTGATAGAGGAATGCTTCTTGTTCATTGTAAAACAACGCCTCATCATCATCTCACCACAGGTGAACAGAAATTCCAGCTTGGTGAGAATGAGAACAATAAATGGAGAAAAAAAAGTCGTGATGAGAAGCTACTATATGCTCAAGTAGGCGGATTGTTGAACATGACTGATTTGTCGATAAAGCCTGAAGCACTATGTTTTCTTCGCCCTTTCAAAATGATGATCATGATTGTTGTTATATTTTTAAACTGGAGAGATGTATTTCTTTCTTACCACCTTCCTTACAAATGAAAAATATATATATATTATGGAACTTCCCTTTTTAAATGACTAGACACCGCAGACGAGTGGATCACCAAGAGAGACACAATAAGAAAATGCTTAGGCTAATTTTGAAAGAAAAGACGTTACCATCGTCGTCTCCGTCGCCGTCTTTTGTTAAAAGTGTTGTTAATACTAAGGTTATTTTTTTTCTGAAGGATTATATTTCAGATTGAATAAATCTTTTTGTAAGAGTTTCATTTTCAGTGCTTAGTGCAGCGTTTAGATTAACAGTTCTTTTGTTGTCCGTTTGCAGAGAGAGAGAACAATGAAATTGTTGTAAGAGGTATGATTTTGAGAAAACCATGTAAAAGAAAAAAATGAAGCTCGAGATTAAGTCTGACGAGTGAACATGTTTTTTTTGGAAAGCGAAAGCGAAGGGAAAAAAAGCATTGATTACACATGCCGTGTTTAATATGTAACTTTAGAAGAGCTTTGAAAAAAAGAAACAAAAGCACATTATCATTTACAGTTTAATAATAACAGGTATATATGCTACTAATAGGGAGTTAAAAAGTATAAGCATGACAGTTTTACCAGAGACGATTCACTTTTTTTTACTATTCATGTTACTTGAATGAAGTGTGTTTAATTGTGGATGTGTAAAGATACAAGATATTTTTTGTAGGCGTTACCTTCTCTAACGTTGTGAAAACTTTCCATTGCTCTACAAGCCTTGGTTGATCGAATCACTTCAAACTCGACGCAATACCTGCTCCATCAGAGTGAGTATGGATATTTGAAAAGGTAGTGTCAGGATCAGGAAAAAAAAGAATCCGTTTTGTAAATGAGAAGTGTCCAGCATGTAAAAAGGGATGTATAAATAGAGAAACAATATTTATATAAAGATTTATTAAAAGTGACAGAAAAACATTTTCCGTAAGATTTTGCAAGTTTATGAATAAGCCAAACAGCTAATATGATACAGCAGATGGGAATGGGAACGGTTTCCAAACGGTGTTTCAGGTTGCCCCAAAAGGTTTCTCGTTTAGATTTAGGCCTAACTCAATTCTCATTTCGTTCATGAGCAATTGTAGACCAGTTTATTTAATGTTATGTGTTACCAAGTTCATTCCATTCCCTTTACTGTTTAAAGTAAATGCTTGAAGGGAATAAGTAATTATTCTACTTACGTTCTTGGCCTTTCTCTGTCCGGGTGCTTTAAGTATCGGAGTCTTAGATTTCGTGTGATGTCACTTGCTTCGTTAATTCTCCGCTTATGACTGTACGCAGCCGGTAATAGGATAGCCGTTTCTGTCGAGAACGCAAACAATAATGTTTCATGCTGATTACTATACTCCTCTATTCCTATTATCACGCATTATTTAGCTGGAAATTTTTTTTTGTTGAAAGTCAAAGTTCATAAAATACGCTAAAATAAAGTTATCCTCTTTCACATTGACTTACCTTCCACGGAGCTGCGTAAATTTTGCTGACATCGTGTTCCCAAACATCCTCGCTTTTGGATCAACGAAGGACAAGGCTTTCCCCCGTTTGCCGGCTCTTGAATTATTGCTCTGGTTCTACTCATTGCACCGCTCCCACAGTCGGCATCGCACTCAGACCAAGATCCCCAGTTTGAAACCTGACAATCAAACACTGCAAACAAAAATCCAACAAGTTCAGTCTTCATGGAGACGCATGATTTTAAGGAGATGATAAGGCCAACATGATAATTAACAAGTAATGGATACATCTGATTAATGAGTTGAGAGATTCCAAAACACTTCTTTCCTTCTCACGTCTTACTATTACTTTCGCAATTAACACAACAATTGTAAGTCGATAGTCCTCACTATATGCACCAGGATCGGGCCTGATAATGCTTTGGCACAAGGTGCACATATTTTTATGCGTAAATTTTTGCGTGCGGTAAGTAAATCAAGAATGCGATTAAGATGGATAAATGGAATCGGATAAGTTTACAAAATTCTAAAATAGTAAAGCATGTACACAGTAACTTTCTCCATATCTTTTTCAACTTGCATTAACTATTTCCAAGATGTTTTAGAAAACGGTAAAAATCCATCCTAATGTACATGTGTACATAAAAGTGGTGTGTTGGCTCATTCCAATTTCCGTTATTTTTTACAAAGTTTTTTGTAGTATTCCAAACCAGAAAAAGTTCATATTGGCAATAAAATCCGGTGTAGAATTTCCTTAGTGTTTGCACAGTCGTTCATAAAGTTTAGTGCATACATTACGCACAGAGGTTAATATGAACATTATATATTATGCACATGTTTTATTTTAAATAATAATTATAAGCAAAGAGACGAATAGAGGAGCTATAATTAGCAGTCATTGGTTTTTCTTTAATGAACATGTGCGCTTGTCTGACTACGCATTTGACATTTTAATACTTTGGTTAGCTAGGGTGCAACTTACTGAACCGAATCTGTAAAAGCGTACGCAAAATCCAGGCAATTATCTAGCCGTTTCAGAGGAAATACAAGAGAGTCGTAAATGTCAAGAAGCATTTCCAGTTGTGTGACAGTTTCCAAATCACTGATACCGGCATCATCTCTCGTTCCCCTTTCTCCACCATTCCAGTAAACGCTTACAGACAAGTATAA